>JAZGTI010004234.1:0-28717 GCA_036877585.1 Botia kubotai | reverse complement strand
TAGATTGATGACTGTAGGTGGTAAAGAGAGATACAGTGGAAGTAAAACAGAGTAATGCTATTTTTAATGCTGATAAAGCATTGCCAATGATGTCATTAAATCAGTCCCCCCATGCTACCAATCAACTTTACATTTACAATTACACGTAGGCATTTACCAAATGCTTGTATCAGTGGTCCTGCTGTGTAAACCAACAGGAACATGTTTACTCACTATTATAATAACATATTTCGGCTTTACATTTACATAACTTACATTAGACAAAAGACCTCTCCTAAAATACTGTCTTGCAACAGTGTTTGTATGCATGTGGTCTATAGCTACAAAAAAGAATGAAGTAATTACGAACACAAATTAGACGTATTCGAATAATGTAACACTTCATGAATTTCCTGCATGCAAAGAAATAATATGCTCCAAAATGCAGGTTAAATTGTAATTACTGTAATTTCAACATCTAAATGAACACCAAAACCACTTCTAAACAGAGGCACTTCAGATCACATAAAAGCTAGTGATTACAGCTGTGAAAATCATCAATTTATAACATGTAATCACAATAATCACAATCAACTTCATTAACTAAATTGACACTAAATTCAAGACCTGCAAGCAGGTAATACGTCTATGATCAACACATAATGACACAAATGTCCATTTGTTGTTGCCGATTTGCCTCTGTAATGTTTCCCATGAGATTTTTGTCCAGAATTCAAGAATTTTCCACGGAGTTCTTAGCTACTTCACGCAGAACCTGTACTGAGAGACGCTGGTGTAGGCCGACTATTTGCTCCTTCACATGTTAACAATTATATGCGTTTGTGCACAGGCATATACGCTCTGTGCGATTAATTATGTATGTATTAAGATGAATCGTTTCCATTTCAAACACTTCAGACTGTACTGGCATATATAAACACTTTCACATTGGACACGAACACCAATCAGCATTCCACACAAACGCCAAGGCGCTGTGCCCGCATGTGGCCCTTGTCTAACTGATGTCCGCTGCTTGATCTGAGGGAATTTTCGTTGCTTCCTTGCCTTTGAAAAACAGAGCAGAAACACACATCAAACCTGCCCTTCAAAGTAATGTTGAGGATCAGAGAATCCAGTCTAAGCTTGGGATATAAAGGTATATCATAACTTAACTCTTTATCAGCTCGCTGTAAAGAGGTCTTTAAAATTCTCCAGAAACTCGGTTTAAAAAAATCATTCAGCAGTCGTGAGCCCAACTAAAGAAAGGCCAACAGAAGCATTCAACACGTCTTCTGCTGAGTGGCGCACAGCCACTATGGGAACTTACACTGTCAATAAACAGCATGTTTGTACAGATCCCGCATGTGGCTTTAAGTGACCCCAATAAGAACAACAACAGTGTTGGTGACAGAAAAGCCCCCAAGACACTGTCTTAAAACAGCACTATTTTCACCGCGACTGTTTACATGACAAATCAGCTGAAACATAATATAGATTAGCGTGTCCTTTATCAAACAGTTAAAAAAAGTTAAAAAACCCTCAGCACAACACAATCCCGAAGAGGTAAACCAATAAACATAGGATTTATAAAGAACAATCGCTCGCAAAGGTGTCCTTTAGTCCTGACATTCTCACACACATTGCTAATTCATAATTCATGTGTTTTAATTGAGTGCATGGATTTAAATGGCAAAACAGGCTAACTGCGCAAAATGGGATCTTGTGCTTCTAAATGTGCAGAGCCACGCTTTCTGTTCTCCCCAAGCAAGTACAAAGAAAGTCAGTCGTCTTGTATGTTCCCTCTGAAGATTACTGCATATCTTTCGTCTTTAATGAACGTGCACACGTATAGTACATCTCGCGCACGCACGCGGCCAATCTAAAAACACAAGAACGGTCACAAAAACTTTCCACACCTCATCAGCCCAATGTCAGTTTTTAATGAAAGCACTCTCTTTTTCCATTAAATTGTCAACTCTGACAGACATTCTTTTCTGTTTGCATTTGTTTATTTGTGCGCTGTATTCCGCCGTACGCATTTTCATCTGCCATAAGCGTTTTTATCTGCATATGTGGCGTGGGGTACACTTCCAACACTCCTTTAGAATCTCTTTCATTTAAGCATGGTGCAACAACAGACGTTTCGAGAGTGGGAAATCTGCTTCAGAAGGCAAATTTGGAGCCTGTCTGAATAAGGAGAGGGTGACATTTACAGATTTGATTTTCTCTCTGCCTCATCATATGGTAGGCATGAGACCGCACAAGGGTCGACGTCGTTTTGGCCCTGACTTTTTGATCCCATTTTGGAGAGTGTGGGCTTTGCAGGAAACGCATTAAACCGTCTTGATATAATCGCAGTTTTAGAAAAACCATCCACTCTTCTTTGCTCAAACTGACTCAAATGGAGGTCAACTAAATCTAGGCTATTCTTGCACAACAGATAAGACCAAATAGGTAGAGGGCATCGGCAAAGACAATACAAACTAAAAGGAGTGAATGTTATGGAAATCAATTACGTCACTCCACTTTCGCCGCCGCTAATGGATCGATTTTTGGCCCATCTGTCACATTACAGAGCTGTTTCACCGAGGAACGCAATTTTCCCCACAAGAAATGTTCCAGAAAATCAAATCTCATAGCCATTCGCAGCTCAAATTTGAGATTTTCTTTTAGATTCTAATCCAAAAAACTGCACATTGCGAACCAGCACACTACAGATTACGGAAATAAATTGTTTTTCTTCTACCTTGAACGAATGTCTAATATATAATAAAACACCAAAAGTCATATCCTCTAGTGAGATGAGCTGTCAGTTAATTATAAAACTTTGTATAATAAAGACTGAAAAATGCTGGGAAAAGCAACATTTACTGCTCCCAGTACAGATATTAAGGGACGTCTGGGGAAATTTGAGCTTTTTCTGTCATTTTTTTTAAACAAAATTAATGTGACAGAAATAAGGGCTCATTGCACAGAAGTTCCGAGCGGACGAGGAGAAGGATGGGCCTGCATGTTAATTCATCAACGGCGCCGATAAACTTTCCTTCATGTAATCCTCCCTCACCTGCTTTATTAGCCATATGTGCTTGGAAAAGCTTAAAAGAGGGAAGTCTTTCATTTTTACATTTTGACTTTCAAGAGGAAGTGAAGAAAGCAGGGAGTTGACGTGGTATTTTACCAAGCTGGTTTTTCAGCATCTATACTCCAATCCTTCTCCACACTGCTCTCCGGAGACCTGTGCAAGGCATGAAAATCAGTAGTATAGTTATCTATATGCTAATTTCCATGGACAAAAAATGAATATTCATTCATGCGGTCAGCCACACCCACAATATGTCTTCTGTTGAATGAGAAACACCTATAGGTAAACTATAACACAAGACAGAGCATAGACACACGCACAGATCCTAGACATTTCACATTTATCTAACGGAATTCTATTTTTTCATCATTCTGAAAAGTTATCGCAGTCAGTTTGTTCAAAGGTTATTATAAATTGGTTGCAATGACGTGGCTGAGGTTCAAGTTGCTGAACTGACCTGAGGATGGCCGAGCCAATTACCAGCCGCCTTTGATAAGCTACTACACAGCCAAAAAGAATCAGGAAATCATTTCATTTCTCTTTCATTGAAGCAAAGCATCCCTTTCTGACCCTTTGTGCCACTTATAACAGGGGTTCGAACCCCACAATAATAACCTTTGACTCCTTTGGGTATATCAACATCGGACCTGCAGTTAATAAATCCACCAGCGATAAAATGCCACATTTTCTACTGTGCGTGAGCTGGGAGACTTTTTTCTGCATGCAATAAAATTTCTATTGAATTAGCAATGACTTGAAGGGTTGGACGATGTCAGTCAAATTGATTTAGCGTCTGTTGAAGTGCCTCAAGGTCATGGGGCTCAGAGCCAGTCCCAGTCCAGAGACGGTCTGCATTGTGGACATTCTAGAGCAGAAGGTGTGGACAGACTTCTTTTCAGATTTCCAAGTCTGGGGAAGAGTCAGCAGAAAGGGCTGCGTGTGACCAGGATTGCCAGGTCTGCCGTAACAAAACCAGTCCAATGGACAATCAAAACAAGCCTAAAGCTAGCAGTGGAGTTAAATATAATTACAAGCTATTTCAATTAAATGTAAGTTATACAATGTGAAACCTTTAACTCCGCGAATATAAAACATCCTGTGGCAACGATTTAAAGGTACGCCAATTTTGCGGGAAAACCGCAGACTCCGCAACACTGGGTGTGACCTCCAGCACCGGACCTTCTTCTCGGACCCCTGTGAGCCAGAAACGCATGTGAATCTCAGTGCTAATCTGAGGTTTATCGGCTCCTCTTTAAAAGGCTTTCCTGTGAAGGGCCATTTTACTGTATCTGTCATGGCAGCTTGAACAAGCATCACTTCAGAGAAAAGAGCAAAGCTTGTTTTAGGATGGGATAAAGAGGGCTGACAAAAACAGATCTCAAATCGATAGTGTCCTCTTGCTTTTGTGCCTCAGTGATAGGATACCTTTTCTTCACGCTTGCTTTTCTCTTTTCTGTCCTCCGATCTCTGTGATTTGTGCTTCAGCCGCACCACCTCAAACCATGTTTACTGGAATTCTGGACCGCGCGATCCTACTCGCCGCTTCATCTTAACTAATCACTCCCATATAAAGCCCTCTGACAGGATGATTGTGTGATTATTATCCTCATATTAAAAACCTATAGTGACAGAGTGGACATAAAAAGGGAAGATGAGGATAAAAGAATGAAAAGGAAGGATGATAAATCTATTTTTTCCCTACAGGGAAATGGCCTGACAATGATTCACATTTCCTCCTAACAGAGAATAATGTGCCATCCTATAAGGCATTAAAGGCAGCTTGCGTCCAGCCAGAGTCATGACATCATTTGGCAGGCCGATTTACCACCTTTTCTGATTCAAATGGGACTCGGCTCCAAATGGTCAGTTTCAATTTGGGTTGTCCTAACTGCTCCAAGATCAATACCAATCAAAGCCGTGATTGCTCTATTGTTCTGCTTAATACTACAGCTCCTTCACTGGCTCCAGACCTTCGTCACCATCAGCGACCACATCTGCGCCTTTCAATAGATCATTCGCCAGATAGCTCTCTGGCATTTGGCTAATGAAGACTGTTTACAGAACGAGGATTATAAATGCAAAGCTTCTCTGTTCGTTTTACACATTAAAAGGCTAAATTAATGTCACTGTCATTTCAATGTGTGGGAGCTGTGTGGTGATGGAATTTGGAAAGTTTCCTTCCCTCAAACCTGTCTTTGTTTGTTTGTTTGTTTGTTTATTTATCTGGTAGAAATCCAGAATCTTTTATGGAACTACATTAATTAGAGGATGATTCTCTGGTGCTTCTGAATAATCAGAATATAACTGCTTAAACATAAAGGAACTTGTTGATTTAATGTCTATTTAATGTCTATGATCAGTGTGACACTGATGTCTGTTTAAAAGACATTAATGATAAACATTTCCAAGATTTAAAACAAAGCAAACCATGATAATGGAATATAAATATTCATTAGCTAACAAATATGTACATAATGCTGCAATACTTAAACGCACAAACACCCAGAGATATTATATAACTGAAGAGATATCAAAACATATAGAAGCATGCTTTAACATGACTTATAGAACAAGTTGACCCTATAAACAGCACACAAATAGGCAAACACTGGCTTGAACCTTCGTCTAACACCCGCATGCACAAAACCAACATGCAAATTCATGCAACACTGACTACCAGAGACATTTCAGAGACATGAACAAGACAGAGGATATGAGAATGCTCAAACACACATGGACTCAATCATGCAAATGAGTGTATGAATACAAATGGATAAAGAGTTGAGCTATGCATACAAAATGCACTTTAGAGATCTGGCAAACAATTTGGTGGCGTTTTCTGTCCTGCCCAAGTACTCGCTCTCCTATTCTCCATCACAGCAGTAAAAATTGCACATTATCATTGCTATGCTCTTCAATGGCCCCTTGTTAGAATCATGTCGTGAAAGTCTGAGTCTTTAGACAACTCATAATAAACTCATTTCTGTGTAATAACTGCACAGTACACGAAAGCCATTTATACAGTGCGAGCAAAGCAGCCAAAAAATAATAACACATTGAAAGCGAATAATCCGTACAAGACAGGACTGCTAAACAACCTCTTTTCATCTAGGTGTCATTTTGTCACAGGTCTCCCAAAACACCAGTGTGTCTTTCACACAAAGTTGCCCTTCGAAGGAAAGGTTAGCTCCGTTTAAGCCAGCTGGAGAAAGACCTAACAAGGTCCGGCTTAATCGTGACTTACTGCCTGAAACGGAGTCAAGTAAATGTGCGCTTGCATGCACAGATGGGGCAAGATTGCTATGAAGAGTGACATAAGCCTTCGCCGGATCGTGTCACCGGATGCCGGACACGCTAGCGCATGACACAATTACCGCCAACGGTGTTGATAGTCTTAGATGTTACGCAATCAAAAGAAAGACTCTCGTGGTTCAGGCTCCTCTAAGACAGGAGGCCACGTCTGCGATAACCTCAGTGTTTGTGAACGTGTCTCCCGGGAGACGGGCGTGTCTCCGCTCTCTCCTTTGGTAGAGCGGTTCAGTCAACTGTTTGCTTCTCTCCAACATGAACAAAACCTCTCATTACTTGCTGGATCTCAATTAAATTTTATCTTACCCAATTTAAAAGCTCTGTACGGCAGCAACTTCTCTCTTAATTGCTAGGGCATTTTTGAAAATAAAGCCTCGGCTGATAAAACACTAAAGATATGGGATACCGCGTTTGTGTCGACGAGGCAAATTAACGCGCCGTCATCCTTCCATTGAAGACGAGCCATGATTCTCCTGTGGTCTCCTGAGGTTAACTGCCTCGTGTAGCGACGCTTGTCCCAGAAAATACATAAAAAGCATTTATGTCTACGTAAAAATGTACAAAGATGCCTTTTCATTGTAAAGCGCAATATTTGTGCCGGAATGATTCTGGGTGCACACAGGCCTTAAGGAAGAAAGAAACACATATAAACATATTCTAAAGAGACTTGATGATGTGCTCTGTGGCTGTCTTATTAAGTGGGTGTAGTTCATCTGGGGAATCCGCCGGTCGAGTAAAAAAGGCTACGCTGGACACGAGGGAAGACGAGAGAGGGAAGGAGAGGAGCGGCAGACCAGGATTCCTCCCAATTAGCTCACTCCGACATTCTGGTTGTGTCCCAGTTGGCTCCCAAAGCTTTTCTTGGCTCAACAAAGCAAAAGAACCAGGCTGAAATAGGGTCCTTGTAGAGGGATGCCTGATCTGGTTCTTTTTATCCTCCCATTCCAATACATTCCAACATGCCCAGGGATTCACAGCTCACAGGCAATGACTAGCCCTGTTTGAATGCTTTATGGGAACGGCTTTTATTTGAAAATCAACATGTTGTACATAAATGGATTATCTACTGTACATATGTTTACAAAAACAGTTGTTTAAACACCAAAACCCGCTGCTAGGCCAACTCAGACCTTAAAGGACTACAGCCCAGCTCTGATTCTGACTGTGGCTGGAGACGAACGAGACACGTGTCCCTGCAGCTGCTAATTACATTGTTAGCCTGTAACAACCAGGCAGCGTAACTCCTGCGACTTAGCATCCACGTTAGATTGTCCTCATTAGGGGAGTGTCACTTCACAAAATCCTCAATCTTTCCATGCAAACAGTGAGAATGGCTGTGTAGCAAGAGAGGCTGAAAGAGAAAGAGGGAGATACAAAAAGGAACTGTAGTGGTGAACACACCCTCATCCACACCCACGCAAGCAGACGCTGGGCTCTGCTCAGAGAGCGCTGTGCGTTGATTAGCCATGACAACGATCCGCTGCTTCCAAAAATATGCTTCTCGTTCCGGAGCAGCATGGCCATGCATGAATAAACATCATCTGTAATGGAGCCGAATGAAAATGAGATGCCGGCCTTTTTTTTTTTTAAGCTGATCTGCCAAGAGTGGCCCCGCCCCCCCAATTCTTTCCCCCCGTCTCTCTCCACTAACAGTCACCTAGTAAGTCAACATTTCACAAATTGCTTTGATAGAGTTTTCTAAGCTCTTGAACCTGGTAAACACAGCAGGAAAACAGCCATTATTGCGCTGAAAGGAAGGGTTTTAGAACCTACACTCCAGAGACTCTGAAGTCTTGTAATAATTTGATCTTTCTTTAGTTCGGGCTGTGGTAATACTATAAAAATACCCTTGATGAACTGTACCAGGAGCGAGAATGAGGTTATATGTAAACAAATGGGCAGAGAGAATGAAGAGTATCATGTTTTGAGGGATGCAGTGGAATAGGAAGCCGGCTCTCTTACTGTTGTTGTCCGTGTCATCGCTGACACTCTTAGGAGGAACGTGGCCGGTGTAACCGACGGCAGTTCTGTACGTTCGATCCGGATTACGTACTTTCTTCAGTCCTACAGGGGACACAGTGGGGGAGGGAAGAGTGAGGGGAAAAGGTCTGTGGGTACAAAAACACAATGCCCTCTACTTTCTATTCATGAGGTCATTAATTGCTTTAACTCTCGCTTTTCGAATGTGTGTTATAGAACGCACTTTATCTGCATGACCCCACTGCATTTTGATTGATGTTGATGACAAAGTTTAGTCACCATGCGCCAGCACAGCCCAGCCACGACTGACTGGTACAAGGGCCAGAGGTCATAAAGTCATATCAAATCACATGCATGTTTTATTGCTGGATGTGACTTGTTTAATTCAACTGTACGGACATTAAAATGGCAGAAAAACAGTCACCATCATGCTTGCATATTAAACCTGTATGTAGGTTTGCAATAAACTAGGCTGACAAGGGGCTAACTCTGAAATCCATACATTAAATCATACGACATAATGAGGAGCTAATCATTTCTAGTAAACGCCTATTTGGAAAGGTAGCTGGCATGAAAATAGCCTCATTTTGAGCACAGCATTACAATATTAGCATGGAAGACAACAAAACTGCTGCTTATTAAGCAAGCAGCTACATAAGCAAAAAGTCAGATGCTGTAATACACAGAGAGATAAGAAGCTACTAATTCATTATACCTGAAAAGAGCTGAGCTATCACCTATCGGTGCTTTGATTTTCCCCTATTGTTGTCTAAACGTCGCACTTCAGTGATTATTTTCATAATGACCCTTTAACAGCGATGGCCTGGGATTTAGTACTGGGACGACTGGTGAACTGGCAACACTGCACCCTCTCTTTCCAATTGGCTAAAACAATCCATAAAAACAATCATTTAGAAAGGATTAATTGGGTTACAAGAAACGTCTTCAGACAGAAACAGTAAAAGTGGAAGACACAGTAACAGAGAGCACAGTACCCTTTAATTCAGTGACAGACTACCCATGTTCATTTAGCCCAGGAAAACTTCAGAGAGGCTGGATAATTCTATGCAAACCAATTTGTCTGGCTGAGCCAGTAGTATCAGTTGTATTTTTTATAAGAGAGCTGCTGTTAGTATTGCCAACACAGATCAGAAACACCCAGGAGCTTAAATTTATGTAATACCACACCGTGAGATTTCACTTCTCTGATAAATTAGAGAAATTGAGATTTGATGAGCAACCAAATATATGCGGTTTAGCTTACACAGCCTGCAGTTCCCAGCAAACTACAGGAGCGCGTATATATACGAGAAAGAACAAAATGCAACATGGAGCCGACTGGATAGACAGAGATATCGCTCATACGCTTTCCATGGCACAGAAACACTCCAGAACACAACTTACACAACATCTCAAACATAAAGGCTATAGAGGGAGGAACACATCCTTGTGTGTTAGCTGTTCGTGTTGGCAAGAACCACTGGAGAATGTGTCCTAAGCGGAGGAAGAGAATAAAACTGATCCAGGAAGCTGGCAAGAGCCGGAGACTGTCAGATACAAATGCATGACACAGTTTTAGGCCGTGCGGGTCAAAAGAGGCAATGTTTTCTTCTGTTCTGTGGCAGCTCAAACGGGTAAAAATAGCACGAAATCTTTCTGTCCCCGAATTTACCGTCCGTTATGGCACATTTTTTTCTTTCTAAGAAGTAGCACAAGAGCGAAGCGTTGTTTTACCTCACTGGACGTGCGTAGATAAATAGGCACAATGAAGAAAAGAAAGATTTCGTAATACCTTTTTCTGGCCAGGTCATCTCTCTCAGCAATAGCAAAAATGAAGATATCCACCAAACACCAGAGAAACTGTACACATGTATAATGACTCTATAGCCGCAGTAGTGGTTAATTTATATTTTTTCTATAAGGTATTCCTGTATGTCCAAACGTTTACTCGATAAACAGCACAAATGCACGCTAACCGTCCAATACAGACACTCTGCGAGCTTACCCAAATCACAAAGGGAAACTTCGTCACTTTGATGGAATTCTTTAATAGGCAAGCTTAGTTATCACTCTTAGTTTCAAAGGGTGTGTGTGTGTATATATGTGTTGTGGGGGTGGGGGGGTAATTGATTTGGACAGCTCAATACCGCCACCCTGTGGCTCTTATGACCAAAACTGTCTGTACTTAAAAAAATAGTTGAATAAATAATTCAATGTTGACAAACTCGTGGTTATTTTAAGCTATTCCAGACATAATTTTTCGACATTACTGAACAATCAGCATTTTTCCTGAGATGCTTTAGAAGCAAATTAAAGTCTAATGCCCTCCATCAAATACAATCCACAACAATAAAAACAAAAATCGGATCCAATATCGTTAATCATTAAAGAATGTAACTGACGAGGCCAATTTATATAAATAAATTCTCAAAGAACGATGTACAAAACGCAATTTAATCGTTTAAAAACGCATATCACGCAAAAGTGAACTTTGTTTTTGTGTTTTGTTACTTGATAATCATAATTGCACATATTTGATTCACTGATTAAAAAAATCCCTTGATCCCAATCAAAACGACCTCAAAATAATTTCTAGCGAATAGAACTTCGTTTTAGTTAGCGATCATGCCCTTTAGGAGAGAGAAAATACGTACCTTTCATTTTGCTGCCTCATTAAAATTCCGCTTCAATTTGTATCGCGTTCCTTCCAATCCTGCTTAAAAATTGTCTAAAAAAATAACCGCTGACAGCTTCAAAACAGGAGCGGCCAAACCTTCATCATTCTAGGAAAATATTTCCCCCAAGACTGAAACCTATCGAGCAGCTGTCGCTGGGTTCAGTCACTATAAGGGGGTGGAAAGAAATCAATCAGGTTTTAGAGCATCACCATAAATCTACATTTATCGCTTTAGGAGTTAAAAGCGTCGCCCTGTTCAATGCTAAAGAAAAACGAAGTAGTTGACCGCGTTTGACTTCACGGAGCTCGTTTCCGTGCGTGTTTGTCAGCCCACGGGGAACGTGGATGCGGTGTGGAGGAATCCCACTCTGAACCATATGCGAGTCATTTCACGCGTTCATTTCGTCTGATGCGCTCATGTGCGTTGCTCAGTTGGAAGAAAAACATTTCTCTTCATCTAATTAATGCTCTGGTTTTGCTTGACTCGAATGTGTACCACTTTCCAAAACCCCCGTGTGCTTGGAGATGAAAGGAGTCACCTAATAAACGCAGCCCGTGATTACCTAACTCCGCTCCCGTTATTTTAATAGCCGTCTCAGAGACGGCTAATCCCATCAGCGCTTCAGCTTTTTGCCATTTCGTGACAAACACAAGAAACACAAAAATGTCACTGACTTTCCCCGATGCGCGCACCCGCGTCCCCTCATCCTCATCATCCGAACCTCGATGCTGCTAAAATTGCGAAATCAAAAATAATAATCTTGTTATTTCTTTCTTACCTTCCGGCTTGTTTTCGGCAGCCATTTCCCCTCCGCGCGCCACATCCTCCTCCTCCTCCTCGCGACCGGGGGGGTACCACGCGCGTTCACGGTGAGGAAGCGGCTGGAGGAGGGGTCGAGAGGCGGGAGGCGCGTCTGGGAATGCGCGTTTGCTATTGGCCACAAGGTACCATAAATGACAATGGTGTTTTCGGTGATGCTTCATGAATTTGCGAAATCCATATCACCCCCCTTTTATCCATTCTGTCTACCCTATTGGCCAATTCGTTTTATTTAGGAGACACCTTTTCAATCCAGCAACCAATAAGCTTTTTAGCGAATGCAACGCTTAAATTTAGGGGGAAAACATGGAACGGAAATATACGAGAACTAGAACCTAAAGATTAGCGCTTTACATCTGAAAAATGTTACAATATAACGAACATTATGAAGACCCATCCTGCCATGAAAACACATACGTGTCCAGCAGTCTAAGTACTAATGGCCCACTGTGTCATATAATTAAGTGTTAACAGTCATGTTAAAGTCGTTAATCTGCTACATGAGCCCGAGATGATATTAACAGATTCTGATAGGTCACACAATGGCGGGGATAGGGGCTTGTGAAGATGATAGGTTTTGCTCTAAAAGGTTACTATTTGTGGTCATCTGTGACGCCAAATAGGGAAAACATCATCTGGACAAGATGTTTCGGGTCCACGCTCGTTCATGAGTTCTTGAGCGCTGTCCACTCACGGGTGCTGAAGGATCGTGGTGCTGAAAGAACAGCTCCACCCCTCGGCCACAAACAGGCGGAGCATTATGATGTCTTCCCCTTTGCCATTGAATATTCACGCACAACAGTACCAGCTCAAAAATGGAATTACAAAATGAGCAGTCAAAATTTAAAGCCACAGGGACTAATACGTTACAGTCAAAACGTGCAATGAAGAATAATTATAAACAATAACGCGGTACGTAGTGCAATGCGGCTAATAACTACATTTGTATAATATTAACGGGGAGCTGTTGATTTATAGGGTTTTCAAAACAACTGTTATGTTTTTAAACAGACACCACCAAATAAGTTGAGTTGTTAACACAGTCTGGTAACTCAGATAACTGACTATTTCAGTGACTCTCGTTTAGTTGCATCCTGTACAAAAAACGTATATCGTTTAGCTGTATTCCATAAAATTATCGCAAACAATTAAATTATGTCAGACCAGATTTAAACACCCAAAATTCTATAATATAACATTTTTACGTCAAAATATTCCTACATTTTGAGTTCAATAAAGTCCCCCTCCCAAACACACGGTGGCAGGACAACAAACAGATCCTGATCTTCGGCCGTAGGATTCTTTATAAATGTTACTATGGCCAATGCTTTGTTCATAAATATTAATATGGTCGTGGCGCTATTGCCTGTATAAACGTCCGCTCACGCACACAAATTATTATTTATGAGCCAATCCTTCCCTAAAAGACGACGCACTAATTCGTCAGCTTGACTAGCGGTCACTTATTTACATCCGCCTTTCAGCGAATCAGTGAGGCCCACTGGCCGAACGTCACGTTACGTGTTTAATATTCATAAGAACACCCTTCGCCATAGTAGGGTGGCTTTTGGACTCTAGGAAGGAACATGGCGGCTCTCTTGGAAAATGAATTGGAAGTAGACAACGAAGATTACTATTCTCTGCTCAATGTCAGGAGAGAGGTAAGAAAGCGGAGATGTTTTCAAGAGATACACGATGCCTCGGCATGAATGAACCCTGCATAGCATGAAAAGAGATGTGCAATTTCTCATATTAAAATTCGCTCTCACCTACAAGAGATACTGTAGGTACCGGCTGCACTGGATCCTTCCTTACTGATCTGACGTTGCGTGCTTGGACAACCTGACAGATTGCTAATACATGTCGATACAGTTGACATCCGTCCATCTGTCTCTTCTCAGTAGAATTTGTCTTCATACTGCAGTAATATCAGCTTCTTGGAGCGATACTTAATAATATATCGATTTTGTATATACACGTATAAATGTCACATAACCGTCACTTCAAGGCTTCAGAAGTGTCCGTGATACCGTACAGTACCGCATAAATACACCGACAAAATCCCGTAAATGTTGTCTGTTACTGATGTTAATAATTTTATATCGTAAAATACAGTTATTTTAACGTTATTGAAGAGGTCTATATTCCAAAAAAAGTTCGATAGTCTTGTACTGACTGTTATGCGGAAACACGTAACGTTTTTGGAGTAAAGCGCGCCAAAATTATTGTAGGGAACCAATTAGCTTCTGAATGTAGTTGAGCCAATTAATTCCGTTCTTTAAGTAAAGCTGAAGTTACGTTTCATAAAAATATTGCCAATTTAGTAACTGTTCAATTAAGTTAATTAAACTGTTTAGTGTATTAAAATACAGTATGTGAGCTTAGAGAATATGCAAGACAGATAACATGCAAATACCACGTGGTTGCATAATGATATGCTGATTAGCGTATGACATCATTTAGCGACTTGACAGGTACCTTCTATTGAAAAAACTGACAATAGTGGTCATGGGTTTATCTGCTTGATAATGTGGCCTGCAGCTGCTGTTTGAATATTTTGGTCTGTTTATCTATCTGTATGATTTTTCACAGGCCACTCAAGAAGAGTTAAAATCGTCCTACAGGCGACTGTGCATGCTCTACCACCCTGACAAGCACAGAGACCCAGAGCTAAAAAGACAGGCAGAGCAACTTTTCACCTATGTGCACCAGGCATATGAAGGTAAACCTTGCAGCTATGCGTCCCCATGACTCATATGATAGCTGATGGGTTTGGAATGATGCAAGGCTGAACAAATGACTGCAGAAATGATTGAATTAAACATTCTCTCGAATATACGGTTAACATATATTTTGACTTTGCTTAGTTCTCAGTGACCCCCAGTCCCGAGCCATATATGACATATTTGGAAAGAAGGGCCTGGAGGTGGAAGGCTGGGAGGTTAGTTTCGATGTTCACCATTAAAAACGATTAGACTTCCTGTGTTTCGGGGCGTGTGGGACACTAATGACACGTCTGCTCTTGATATTTTCAGGTGGTGGAGAGGAAGAGAACGCCTGCGGAGATCCGTGAGGAGTACGAGCGCTTGCAGAGGGAGCGAGATGAAAGAAGACTACAGCAGAGAACAAACCCTAAGGTGGCCAGTCCAGCCCTCACTGCTCATCCAGACCAAATGAATGCAGGGGAAAAGACAAGAAGATTGTCCTTTTTATTTCCCAGAATGCAATTCAGTTTTGTTGCGCTCAGACCTAAATAATTTCAAAGACACAACATGTTAGTTTGCTTGGTTATGACATTAGAGGCAATTTTCTTCTTTTTCTGAGGTAGTTCTCTCTCTTCTTGTTTTGAGGCTGTGCTTATGGCACTGATGTTCACTTTGCTTTATTTTTCACCGATGCTGTTCCTGCTTTCATGCAGGGGACAATAAGTGTGGGCATAGATGCCACTGATCTCTTCGATCGCTATGAGGAAGACTTCGAGGATGTTCCCGGAGGAGGTTTTCCCCACATTGAGATAAACAGGATGCACATTTCCCAATCCATTGAGGTTAAATTGAGCTTTTCATGATGTCACCATGACAGTCTGACATCACTATTTTGCTTTATCCATTCACATTCCTGTGCGTTTATGTTTGGCAGGCACCCTTAACCAATATGGATACTGCTGTGCTCTCTGGCTCTCTATCTACACATAATGGCAATGGGGGAGGAAATATAAACCTGTGTGTTCGTCGTGTTACCTCAGCAAGGGGCTGGGGAGAGGCGAGACTCTTTCCAAAACACCTCCAGATTTTATACTATGTATCACTCAGAAGTGGTTTGGTTTTGATGCTTTTTCACTGTTGTTTCAAATGTCTTTAGCTGGAGTTCGGTGCAGGGGACATTAGAGGACCTCTGTTTGGGATGAAAGTGTTCCGTAATGTTACTGCACGCTGGTAAGTGTCTTTCTGCATGCATTTGTGTGGGGGGAAAAATAGATAAGGAATGTTTTAAAATGCATGCTTCAGTGACTTGCTGTTCTTATAATCTGTTATGCACTTTGTGTCTTTCAGCTTTGTGACAGCGCAGTGGGGATTGCAGTTCTCCTCACGTGGTGTCAAACCAAATGCCACAACGATGATGGCACGGAACCTGGACCAGAACACTATGGGCTACTTGCAGTGGCGCTGGGGAAGCCAGTCTGCGATGACCACCAGCATTGTCAGAGACACCAAAACCAGCCACTTCACCCTGGCTCTGCAGGTACTTCTAAATCCGTTCCAGTAGTTTGAAGATACTATATATATACACAAAATACTTCATCCTTTTCTTGTTTTTAGCTAGGAATTCCTCATTCTTATCTGATGGTGAGTTACCAATACAAATTCCAAGATGAAGACCAAACCAAGGTCAAAGGTTCCATCAAGTAAGTGTTTTACATCTGGATTTGATTAGGACCAGGCTAAAAAAAAAAAAAATTCTTTTAATATTTTGATGATATTCAATATATTTTATCATTTATAAATTTGGCTTACAGTTTTATGATTATATTTATATTTCTTTCTAGTCAAAAGGACCATTATTTAGACCAAACAGCCATTGTTGCAAAAGAATTCATGTTTAAAGCTAAAAAAATAGCAAAAATGTAACGTGCTGCACACAACGTTTTCACTAATTTAGCACTAATAACCTCTTCTGGCCAATCTCTCAATATCGTCTTCACACACTTTTTTATGGTGAAGTAAAAAAGCACATTAAAATCATTATTTAGAATGTTGGTTTATTTTCTATTGCCAAAATAACATTACATATTTTGCAATCATTGAATGTTTTCCAGCCCTGGCTGTACAGGCTGTACTTTGTAAATAAATTACAAAGCCTAGCTCATTTTTCATTTTGTTGACGACAGGACTGGGTTTTTTGGCACTGTGGTTGAATACGGTGCGGAGCGGAAGATCAGTCGCCACAGTGTTCTGGCTGCAACCGTCAGCATTGGCGTACCCCAAGGAGTCTCCCTCAAAATCAGGTAGGGGCTGACTTGAGTTTACCCAGAACTCTGCAAAACATCACCGTATGGTTTTGCTGCTGACACGGTTTATTAATGCAGATCGTTTCCTCCAGGTTGAACCGAGCCAGTCAGACCTACCTCTTCCCCATTCACCTGACCGACCAGATATTACCCAGTGCTGTTTTCTATGCCACTGTGGGTCCGCTGGCCGTCTACTTAGCTGTTCAGAAGCTCATCATTATGCCTTACGTACGAGCCCAGAAGAAACAGTGAGTTATTATCTGTGATTACTGCTGTGAAATTACCCATTTTCATGAAAGCCCTGTTTCCTGCTCGCCCTCTGAGAGGTTCCGCTGATGAAGGGCTTGACTATTGTTTACAGGGAGCTGGAGAAACAGAAGGAAGACTCTGCATCAGAAATTGCTCGCAGGAAGCAGGAGGCTGAAGCTGCTGTGAGTCAAATGAATCTTTAGACAACAATGGCTGTCTCCATGCCAACACAAACAACCACTTATCCATTTATCTAGATAGATGCGTTGTTTTCCAGAACAGTTTGTTTCTGTGATTTTAGGTTTTGCTGATGCAAGAGTCTGTGAAGAGAATCATAGACGCTGAGGAATCCAAAATGGGTATATAAAATGCTAATTATTTATAATTATAAATAATAATTATTCTATTATTCTTCATTTTTTACTTCATGCTGTAAGCACAAGAGATGAGTCCACTGTAATTGTATTTAAAGACAATAATAAATAAGGCTAAATTAGGCTATGACGTCTTGGTTACATCAGCAGTAAATAATATCAGTGGTCTTATTTAAATGACATTTCTCTAAATCATATTTTCGGGTTCTAGGTCTCATCATTCTAAATGCCTGGTACGGCAAATTTGTGTCTGACAATAGTCAGAAGCACGAGAGGGCAAAGGTCATCGATGTGACCGTCCCACTGCAGTGTTTAGTGAAAGACTCGAAACTCATTCTTACAGAAGCTTCAAAGGTTAGACACTAGAAACATCAAGCGTTGTTTCTTATCAGTGACTTAAAAGAGGTTCCAGGTTCAATGCAAGTTGAACTCTACCAACAGCATCTGTGGTTGAACAATTAAAAACCTGTTTATTATTTGAAACCCGTTTTCAATGACCGTTTATGAGATGGAAATCTTTTTGTAGGTGAAGGAAGTCCTGAATATGAGTTAATGTAGTAATTTCTGCAAGTGGAGATTGCGTCATGTAAATATTTACTTTCTGGTGACTTTGCATGTACAATATATATAGTGTATCGTGCACATTTTTATAAGGTTACATTGTCATGACTTTGAAGTTTAAAGATTGGATGTAACTTAACGCAGACACTTTTTACCACCCAGCCTTTCCCCCATCCTACAAATGCTGTTGATAGACCTTAACTTGTATTAAACCCCATACAAGCTTTAAACTTACCAGATGCTTCCCATTAACTAGCTCCATCTCTTGTAAATCAGGCTGGTGTGCCAGGGTTTTATGACCCATGTGTCGGAGAGGAAAAGAGCCTAAAGCTGCTGTATCAGTTCAGAGGAGCGATGCACCAAGTCCTGTCCGGAGATACAGAGCCTCTAAGAATACCTAAACAATGTGGGTACTGCAGAAACTAGCTGAATGTATTCTAAGATGAACGGAATACATGTAGACAGTCACTGACACGGTTTCATTTTCTGTTTTCAGCTCATAGAATTAATTCCGAGACATAGGAGTCTCCAATACATCGCAGGAGGACAGAAGAGATCAATGCACATACAGAAATGTGAGGAACGCCGAAAGCAATCCATGTTCCTGAAGGTCCTCAGACCTGCAGAGTTTACCTTCAGCTTTCCCCAACACACTCGTCTGGATGTTTCTAGCAGCCTCAAAGACTTTAATTAGCTGGTCCAGGTGTGCTTCATTAGGGTTGGAGCGAAACTCTGCAAGTCTGTGGACTTCATTGAAGATCGTTTATCCAGGGGACAGTCAATCCAGTGATGTAAAGGGTTGCTCCTCTTTATTTCATGTGATCATCTATGTATCAGTTTTATGTTGCCTGGTGTTGTCAGTATCCCTTTCATATCTAATGTCAGTGAATCAAGCACTGGAGTGATGGGTGGCTCTATTACATTTATGCATTTAAGAGACGCTTTATCCAAAGCGACTTACTGTGTATTCAAGGTATATAATTTATCAGTACATGTGTTCCCCTGGGAATCAAACCCACAACCTTTGGCTCCTAATGCAATGCAATGCAATGCAATGTTGAGCTACAGGAACGCAGAATCAAGCCAGAGATCTAACAGCTGTCTGTTCTCTGAGTTTTTGGGAGATGGTCAAATGTCATATCTGTCCAGCCATCAATTTTAATCAGTGTTAATCCTACATGTAATTATTTGGAAAGTGTAGCAATAAACAAAACCACACCTGTCCAAGTCCCGCACGTCTGGTTTAAACTGTTAGACAACATTACACAACCTGTGAAAAGAGACCTGACAGCTCAAATTATAAAGAATTATTATAAGCTTACGATTGCAAATTGTGGTGAGGTAACGAGACTGTTTTGAAAACTTTAATGTACTTGCTCAATATCAGATTTTTTTAACCAAAAGTTCAGATAAACGTTCAGATTGCAGCTTTAATAACTATATCTACTGATCTTTAACTGTTTATGATTGAGAACCACATACAGACATTCTGCATTGGATTCTGGGCCTAAAAGCGGCCAATCTGACACTGCCCCAAAAATCAGTACCATGGCAGCTGTTCAGCATTACTAAGTGATTTGTTTTAGTAGAGCAATCTGTTCTGATCACAGCGTCATGGTCACATTTTATCCCAGATTAGTGTAAAAAGGAGAAATGTTATTTAGGTAATGGACATTGTGATGATATTGGATTGTCAGGTGACCGTGAAGAAGTGTCTGGGTCATAGTTCGTTCCCAAAATCAAGTATTCCAATACTTGGAATACTTGCAAAACTTATACTTTGCAAAAAGAAAAGAAAGCTATTTAAAGGATGGATTTTTTTTTCTGGAAAATTAGGAATAGCTCCCATTCGATTCTTATAACTGCAATGCGGGACTCATAGTAATGTAAACCATCCTGTCTGGACAAATGTTCAGGGTGGTATATGGTATGTCAAGCCATACCTTCATAGTCCGGCCATATCAAAGACAGCTGGAAGACTTTACCTTTGAATTTATGCATTTGGCAGATGCTTTTATCCAAAGTGACTTACAGTGCATTCAAGGTATACAGTTTATCAATACACGTGTCCTCTGTATTCAAACCCACAACCTTTGCGCTGCTAACTCAATGCTCTACCAGTTGAGATACAGGAACACCACGTTTGTTGTTCATCTGATTTGTTATGAGAATTGTAATATTCTTCAAATTTAAAAAACATCAACAGTATTACATAGTCATGGGTCTAATAATTAGGATAATAGAAAGCCTGTTAAGTTTGTATTATTGTTTAATCATTATATGCATCCCTGTGTTTGGATTAAGAGTAACATGTTCTGAAATTGAGCTGCATATGTTTTAATGATGTTAAATGTCTGAAGCTTTGCACAGATTGATTCAGAGCGAGTGGTTTTTTGGATCATGTGGCATTTATCGACATTTGAATGAGCGGTTTGAACTGAAAAAGCGATGGTGAAGCATTTTAAATGATCCTTTTTAATCAGTTACATCATTGATTTGTTTGTGTCAGTTAATTGTGCCATTTTGTCTATTGGTTCTTTAATTATCGCCGTGCAATCGGTGCATTTGTTGATTTGGTGGGCAATGCTTATGTTCGTATTTATTTGTAACTGATGTACCACTTTATTGCATTATGCATTAAGGGTCAAAGGCTGTTCAAAAGCAAGAATGTCGTTGTTCAGTTGGAGTCTGGACAATAACCTTCTGCTTTGAGATTCTTTCATACTGGGTCTGTGTTAAAGTACATTCATTATTGATTGATGAGCCATGACGTCATTTCGTGTGATTTAAAAACACCTCTTAAAATTCAACATTTTATGGTTGGTTATGCAGTAGTCTCCTTGCACGTCTGTTAAAGTTTTGTGTATTTTATGTTAATGTCAGTGGTTTATTCAAGCCTCAGTTTACAACTTTGTAAGAAAACAGTGTTATGTTCCCATCTGATGCAAAACCTTACAAATATATTCATGTATGTAGTCAACCTGGAGTAATTTAAACAATAAAAAATGAAGAAGCCGATACGCTGACCTTTCAGTTATTCTCCTTAGAAAGAGAAACAGTGAAAAAGTGTCTGCATAAAATACACTTTATGCACCTTCCTGATCCGATTATGCATGAAATATCAGTGCGTTATTTCAAAGAACAAAATGCCTTTGTAATCTTTCATTAAAATAACTCGCCCTGCTTCTGAAGTAACTTTCCTTTTCAGCTGATGTCAACTAGGTCATATGTGCTATTAGGTAACGTTAACCTACAGCCAAGCTTTTAACAAACACATTTTTTACACTTTTTTTTGTTAAAGATCCTGTTTCACTTAAAAATGCATCACATTGTGATGAGAATAAATGGGTTACGCCGCTTCAAAAACTTCAAAAATAATGTTTTTGTCTAGACAAAAAAGGTCTAGAAAATAACAGCGTTTCTCACAATTTGTCGTTAAAATCCTCATTCTTTATTTACATCATCTTACAACATGAAGTTTCACAGAAACATCCCTCTCCTCTATTCACTGGACACTGGCGGAACAGTGCAACAAGCGTAATCTTTCTCTCTCCTGAATACAAACAGCCCTGAAGTATCATTGTCATACTACATGGCACATTATGATTGTACAAAACAAAAGTACAGCATCCATTTTCATGAAACTCTTGATAAATGCTTAACAAAACAAGAAGCACAAACAAGCAATTACATTATTAGGAGACACTCAACAAAACAAAAAGCAAGCTTGTTTGATCTAGGCCTGCAAAGTAAACCGGTTCCCAAAATTTGCGTTGGCAGGAAGACATGCTCAAAAATTGTTCCCAATAAAAAGGACATCCGGTTTCAATATTTCAAAAATCACTGTGGAGACTGTCCACTGACTCAGAAAATATGACCAGGCCAATTTTACAATTTTAATAACTTATTACAATTAAGAAACATCAAAACAGGTTAAATCCCGCCATAGTTATTTGTCTTAATTTTACAGTTCAGTCTTACAGTCTTAATTTGATCAATTTTTAAAAAACGTCTTGGAAATATGAAACCAGTTGTTACAGCTCTCAAATTATGCAGAATTCATTGCATAATGAACGTCTGCACAAATTCTGCTAAAGGGGTAGTCTGAAACATACCAAACATAACCACAAAGATTCTGCAATTACCACATTCAAACCAAAGGTGCCAAATAATTTACCTTCTTTGCAGTGTTTATACACCTCAGTACAGTACCTGAAAACATCCACCAACATAGTAAAAAACAACAATGACCCACTGTGGTAATGTCTAAAGCAAACAAACAAAATTTAAAACATTTCTCATGAGGGGTTGACCAGTAAACAGGACACAATCACACAGTTCTTTCTAAGCATGCCTATGAACATGAAAACAGTCTGATTGATTAGGTCACAGCTGTTAGCAAGAACTCAATCCTTATCAATGACTCCACCCCATAATATTACAAACCCCACTAACAGCGTCCAATCGGTGTAGCTCAAATATCCCCCGCTGCTACAGTGTTGAGAGTTCGGTATATGAAGGCAGAAAATGTTCTTTGACAGTGGTGTTAATTTGTAGAAATCCATCAGGAACACATTTAGGAAAGGAAAATCAAATCTACTCTGTATTAAGAATTTTTGCATTGTGACGTTTCATGAAAATTAGGCATGTTTTCCCACAATTCTCATCACTACAAAGCAAACAAGTTTTTGTGGTAGTATGTGTTGTTGTACTTTAAAATCAGCGTAATTGAACTGTATTAAAGAAAAGAGGGCCACCCCTGAAAAATGTAATTAGAAAACCATTAAAAACAAATGTTATTACAGTAATGAGAATCGTTAGTAAATGTCCACTAAGTCCACCAGCTTTTGGGGAGAAATGTGACCTGGACATGTTTTTCCCCTTTTTCCCCCCATCGAACAGCTGTTATCAGCAACTAATTTAAAACACATAATTACATCACGTATGTATTTTAACATATAATTGAAAAACAAATGCATGACATACCAAAAAAAAACCTATAACATTGTAAAATATCATCCTGTCTAATCAGAAATGAAAACATGCAAACGTAAACGAATCTTGTTCAAAGAGCAGAAAATGCAGACATTATCCAGACCTTATAAAAATGACACATAAAGTGTTTATACGAAACGTAATTTGTTGCCACAATGATAAAAGAACAGAAATATACCACAACTTTACAGGAGCGTTTGTGATGTCTCACTGCAACATATCAGTGACTGTTCATGACAACTTTAATCGTTATCCAATGAATAGCAAACTCTCAATCTTAAACACATTTGGGGTCTCGGAAAAGATTCTTAACACCCTAAACACTAACACCTTATAGTTATTTCTTATAATATACATACTCTGACAAATAGACATACTTTTGAAAGCTATGGGTACAGAGGGGATTCTCCAGCTACCCCTTTGTTCTTATAAAAAGTGCAATCCGACACCTAATCCCTTTTTTCCGAACACCTTCTGTTGTGTAATACCTTCTGGCAGAAACTCCCAACTACCTAGTATGTATGGCAAAAAATCTTTCTTTAATGCATCATCAGTGTGTTTTGATTGCCTGACGCAAACATTTAGGAAGGTGAAAAGTATTAAAAACAGGAAAATTATGACAGTTTAGTGACCAAAGGTTTGTCACC
Source organism: Botia kubotai (assembly GCA_036877585.1). NCBI lineage: Eukaryota > Metazoa > Chordata > Actinopteri > Cypriniformes > Botiidae > Botia > Botia kubotai. The sequence continues at coordinate 5,036 of JAZGTI010004234.1, read as the reverse complement.
GAGCCCTTCCTCTTGGCCCTCATTGCGTTTAGCCTTGACGCAATAATTATGTTTGTAGGTTTCTGTAAATTGGGGAGGGGCAGGAGCAGAGGAGTGGTTTCAGTCCAGAAGGTGTTTTCGAGATCCCACTCGAGAGCGATTGGAGCGTCGAATGTCAAACTTAGAGTCTTTGCACCTCTGGCAGATGTAAGTCTCGGGTACGTTGGACTTGCGAATTTTGGCACACGAGAGGTGGATCCAGGTGTTGCACTGGTTGCACTCAATCATCGCTCTTCCTGCGAATGGCTTCATGCAGAAACACGTCACAAGGTCCCAGGAGTCATCATCTACATATAACATAGACAGACAGTAGATTCAAATATATGACTTTAAGAAACTACCTCTGTCAACTGTAAATTCCAAGAGGTGGTTACCTGAATCAACCATGATGTCTTCATCGTCCCCTGATCCATCTTCATCTCGGAACACCACCTGCTTACCCTGACGGATCACAGTTCTTTTGCCAGGAAAACCTTCTACCTTCAACATCGGGCCTTCCCCCTCAGATTGTGCTGGTTTCTCTGATCTAGAATCTGGACTAGAGGTTTTAGAACTATCCCAACATGGATGGCCAATTCCAGGCTCCTCTTTGCAAGCTGTGGTGTCCGGAGAGCATGATGGTGTTGAACTTGTTCCAGCCTGTGCGGCCTGTTCTGTGCCCAGGCCAGTGGTAGGCGTGGAAATCCTGAGGTAATCTTCTGGTTCTTCTTTGACGCTACAGTTGGAGATCTCACCTTCAGTACTGGGAGTAAATGGGGCGAAAGACCCCAGTTCCTCACCCTTGCTCTTCCTCAGCTTCTTCTTCTTCTTTTTCACCATGTCAGCTTTCTTTAGACCTTCTAGGAGAAGACCAGCTGACTTAGGGCGTTTCTGGGGCTCAGACTCCTCGCTTGAAGGTCTCTTGAATCCAGCAAAGCTCTTGCGGTTCTTGGTTTGAGGCTCGTCTGGAGAGGAGAGGCTGCAGCCCAGCCTTTGATTCTCCCACCCATCGCTGTCTGCAGTGCTGCCAGTGCTGTTTGGAGGACTGGAGCTGTTTCTTAAGTGCGCCTCCTGTGGTCGGAGGTGGAAAACATTTTAAGACTATAATACAGAGTTTAAAATTGATCTCCACAGCCTAAACATGGACAAGGTTTAACTGCCAGAATTGATCCAATTATAACACTGATCAAATAACTGCACTGGAAAATTGAAATTCAAAAACAGAGACACAACCACAAATCCTTCAGGTTATGGTGCAATATTTATAATGAGGAAAAATGCAGACCACAGCGGCGCATGATGATAATGCCTAACATCTGCTAACATCAAAGGTTTAAAAGGTTTCTTGGATGGCTCCACGTTTCATATATTCCATTTGATAAAGGTCAATAATTTTAAATGATTTTTCAAAACATAAAATAAGATGTTCCACTTGGTACAACAATGCTTTTTACATAATGCCATTATGTAAAAACAATAGAGCCTCATTCAACCGCACATTCGTCTCTTGAGAGCTTCAGTCCTCATCAGTCTGGCCTGACGCCACAGCAGCCGAGCAGTGTCAGCAATTCTGCATTAGATCCATCACCATCTTCTACTGACACAACAGAGCTAAAGGAGACAAGCACACTAATAGCCAAACAATCACACAAACCCTAAACACTGTTGAATTTACATTACCACAAATTTCTACTGCGGATGTATGTCTTTAACAACACGTTGTCACGGAAAAATCCAGTCTCAGTGAAATGATAGTTACTGATTTACACTCAAAACACTTATTGATCAATTTATCAGATCTTAATTTGTTTAGGAATCTGAAAGCCATGTTGCATAATTATTATTATTGTTTTTATCTCGGCATTCAATTCAGCTTGCAAACTCAAAACTCAGGCTGCTGACTGGTAGCAAGCGCTAAATAAAAAATAGCTTTAATAGTATTAAAGCTACAGAGCAGAGAGATTAAAGCTTACAAAGAGGCATCGAAATCTAAGAACTCTCCCATTCCAGACACAAATTATGGGTTATCTGAAATTCAAGTTCTGAACGACAGCAAGAGTGACCACATGCTGTAAAAATAAAGCACACGAATGGCAGGTTTATGATTTCCCCTCATTTTCCTGTCAAGCCATAATCAGCTTGCTGGCCACAGTTACACAATCACAACTAATGAGTTCAGAATGACATGTGGACCTCACAAACAGAAGTCTAGGGAAAATTTTTCATGGGTCTATTGAAGTTGTCAGTCCCCTATTATTACTTAGTTCTTTCCCTATTTATTTATTTTTTACCGATTTACTAAATAATACTGGCAAAAATGCCAAAATCGAAAGAAAATAAAGTCTAGGACCATTAGTACTATTAGCAAAATAACACAGAGCAAGAACTGTGATGAAAACCAATGCCACAGTCCAAAACATCCTAATGGTCCTACAAGAATCACACAAAGAGTGCATAAAAAAGTGCATAAAGAATTGTGAATCTTTATGCACAATACAATTTATGTTTTTGGAGTCAAATATGACCCGGTCATGTTTAGGGATGTAGGCAAATCTTTCCATACACAACACTGACCCAAAACAAGCTGACAGGATGCGAATATGAATGTTGCACATATGAATTGTCACAAATTACACTTTTTGTCCCCTCATGTTTTGATCTGGCCTCCATCCATTTGAAAATGCATTGAGAACGGGGGTGGGGGTTCCCAAACTGAAGTGTTTTTGAATGCACACACACTGCTGTTGTGAAAAATGGCACTTAGAGACAAGGATCTGAGATGAGAATGGAGGAGACTAGAGTGGCCCTCTTACCCTGGGCGGGAGGGCTGGGGTTTAATTGGAGAGGGGGTCTCTCTCAGCGGCTGCCATAAGAGCCACCACCATGTCTGTGAATTAAACAAGAGTGTCAGCAGCACAGGCACACATTGGGGTGCCACCCAAAAGCAACCTCCCACGAACACCCAGTGTAACCCCAATGCCAACAGAAGGACCCTCTGGAGATCAGTGTCATATCCTTAACGAGTCAGAAGATTGCATGTCAAAATAAACCAAAAAGGCTAGCAGAGCTAGGCTCCCACAAACAAATAAACAAACACACTGACTTTCCAGTGGCAAACACAATGGCAACATCTTCTATCAAATGTAAAGAAGTACAAGGAAATTTTGTGGTACATTATTTACATGGTACATAAACAGGGTTGGAATATGTTTACCATATCCGCTCAAATACCTCACTGAGCCATGAGGACCCACTCACCTCTTGTGGATATGGAATATAACCGGCATACGCCAGCACAAAAGTGCAGAACTTGTTGAAATCTTCCACTGTTCGTTTCCGCTTAAACGTCGCACTGTAGCCCTGAAAAACATGGAAAGCAATGCTCTACCAATTGAGCTACAGGAACACATAAAATATAGACTACATTTGTAGAGCTTAGAATAAGCAACGTCCGCGCATGCGCAGCACAAATATTTATATTGACAACTACGAGAGCTTGGAATCGGCACATCAGTCAATTACACGATCAACACAAATACATTTATATTGTATAATAGCGTTGGTTAAGAAAAACATGTTTAATTAATATGAAGTTAATTTAATAAATGTATTAAAGGCTTACATCACTCGATGCACATGAATAGCCTACCCGTGCACATTTAATAAAAAATGCCAAACATTACGTAACCAAAAAGTTTACCTGTGTGTCAAACGAACAAGTTGTCGAGTTGTTGTCCATTCCTATAAAGTTAAACACAAGTTTTAGTGTATAAACGGCATTTAATATACCGCATATGACCACGTCTGAAGTTAACATAACAAACCTCACAGAAAACTTCAACAGAAACTGATAACACTTGACTAAGTGTCGTCGAATTTATATTCAGCACAATAACAGCTGACTGACGCTGTCCTCTCTTAATTAAACGCTCTTAAATATAAATATGTAATGGGCTTAATATACATTGGGCAAGAATTCGTCATTTGCTAACGAATTAACATGCTCTGAAAAGCGATTCATACGATTATATAATACATTTAGTCACGTCTCCTCTCTCCACCAAAACAAATCTGATAAAACACATAAAATTCATCTGACCACTTGATATTTTCAACATCACAACTGTGATTTCACTCAAATGAGATAACGATTATGTTTCTGAAATATTTTATTAAATCCATTAAGATTTATGATAGACAGTCCTGGAGGTGAACAGCTCATCTGGCCCGCTGACACTTCAGAACTGATGTGTTATAATTTACACCACTACTACACCGGTAAAACACAAATTCTATCCAATATTCATTACTACACACAAAAACAGATGTTTAAATTACATTACAATATCTTTAACTAAAAGTTGATCCACTTTTTCTTTTCCTTGCAAGAACTTGCTAATTGGCTAGCCGTCGTGCTAACGGTGTTGTGCCTGGTGTTTGTTTATGGTGTTTAATTCGCATTTACCTGGTGTTGAAACACAAATAGCGGACCACACGATGGTAAAGATGTAGATATTTATCCTGAATCGAGAGACAGCCGATGACAGTGACAGGAGTAATGGAAAACAGTGATAATATATATCCGAATGTGATGAAGATGAGACGGGTGAAACCCAGACAGACAGATCTGCTCGGCAAAATAAAAGTCCCAAGATACTCTTCGAGTCTGCCTATACAGATCTGTAATTGTCAGAATGAGTTTCTCGTATATTTCTTAAAATGATCAAAATAAAGTAATATATCTTCAGCACACAGAAATAAATGTTTTTATATTCGTCACTCATCTATGAGCTGCTTACAGCTTATGGATTTAATTTTTAAAGGCTATATATTAAAAGTGGACAAAACACTGTATAACTTATGGCACATAGAAAATACAATACAGAATTTCCTTTCATATGTGTCGCTTGTCTGGGCTGTTTACAGGTCTAAAACATTATCAGATTATTTTCATATATATTATGAAAAAAAAACTGCTATAAATTAATGGTGCGACAGAACGAATGTTATGCCATTAA
>JAZGTI010004233.1:337-28720 GCA_036877585.1 Botia kubotai | reverse complement strand
ACAATGACTCCAGTGTCTGCATCAGACGCTTCTGTGAGACGGAGAGTGAACACTACACAAACACACAGCGCAGACATTACAATGACTCCAGTGTCACTCTTACTCTTGCTTATATATGGAAAACAAACTCTTCAGCTTAAGTATTAAACTCTGGTGTGTGATTGGCCCTTCACTGTTTGTGCTACAGGTGCTTTTGTCAAACCAGTAACACCAGTTACAGTGAGGAGAGACCTAAGTCATATCTGGAGACCACAACATTATCTCTGCTGTCACGAGCATCTTAGCAACCACCTCAAAATGCCCTGCAATACTCTTATCTGTCGATTATTTCAGCTCTTTTTAAACATCACGTTTTTCCGTAAGTACTTTTAAGAAATCTTCTACTGATTTACATTTATACATTGTTTGCTGCCTAAACGGCATGAATGGATATGCCATAATTATGATATTTGCATACTGAAATGTGTTTGGTCTGTTCTTCTTGCATATATTTGACCATACAGCCTCTCTCACACTGCAGTGTTGTGTCGATTCTCAGCTGGAAGTAAACAAGATGCATACTGGTTGTCATAACAACAGCAAAGCAGCTCTAATCCAGCGATTCATTTACACGGAAGCAAAGACTAAAATATAAACTCACCTAAACACTGCAAACACTGAAATTTCAAATCTAGCTGACATTAATCTAGTTTAAATATGACACTTCTGTGTGTGTGTGTGTGTGTGATTTATCTCTGACACAGGCAGATACTGTATCGGTTCATTATTTAAAGGGTTTTCTCAGACTATGTGAAACATCTGCAGCACAACATGTACATGAAATGCATTATTTTTCATGTATTGAAAAGTGTTGTCACAGTGGGTTAGAGTCTACTGTTTAAGTCTACTGTATATATTTAAACCTTTCCTTCAGCCCTGCAGGAGAGACACACACTTGATCCAATTATTAAGCTCAATTCAAATAAACAACAGTCAAAACACTGAGGTTTGTTTTAGAATGTTATTAAATGGAGCAGGTGACAACATCTGACTATTAAAGGAATCAACATACATATAGATAAAGTTTATTAGGGCTTGATCTTGTTAAGATCTCAACATATTCTTAAATACAATTCTGCAAATATACATACATACATCTTCACAAACCAGCTCTGATTGTGAGCGTCTCTTTGGTATTTAAAGAACATTGATCAGTTTGTTGATCAGGCTTTTCTTATCCAATGACACACTGTCTAGTCAATTTCTCAGAATTTCACACCTTCTTCCTTTAATGACCCACATTTAACTAACCTGTAAAAGTTTGTTAACAGTTGTTGTTGGATTTTTAAGAGAACTCAAAATCTAAATGTAGCATCAGAAAATGTCTAATCCGAATCCTGTACCCACTTTCACATGCTATATCTGACATTTCACACCTATATAAATAAAGACACCTATATTATAAAATAAAAATGAACTATTAAATAATAAAGTAAATGAACAGATTCTATTAGATTCCCACAATACCATCCCAACACCATTATTTTTCCTCAAGTAACAAATAGCCTGAAAATATCCGCAAAACAACGCTAGATCAACAATCGCACTGTAAGCGTTCTCTATGTCCAGAAAAGTGAATCATTTCCTCACTGTGTGTTAGTAATAACAACAGTGATGCTTAACTTAAGCAAATATAAATAAATGGATGAGTCTCACTGAAAGACCAGATAAAGCCATAAATGACTGATTCTCAGAAGTGCACTGCTGTGGAATGCATCACTCATAAACTAATGTAGATTTTGTGTCATACAAACACAAACAAACAAAAGATTGACTTCTTCGCTAGTAATTTGAGGCTAATGTGATTAGAGAGAGAGTGTTGAGCTGAAGTCCACCAGCCTGTGCTGCTGTTGCAACACACTGAATCTCAACCATGTGAATAATATACAAACAAATGTGTCTTGAATGGCCTGCTGAAGACCACGAGCATCAGCGAATCACCAGACAGAAACAGAAAATGACAAAAGCGGTAAGTGAAAATGAATATGCCCACAGCGCATCCGTGATTACCCGTTTATTATTATTGCTGAATTCTCTCTGTCTCAGAACAGCTGTCATACAGGAGCTGGGATTACAGTTCATATTTCCACAGATTAGTCTACAGGATCAACGTGTGTAGAAAAGCAACTGTGTGACATGCGGTTAAATGAGCCGGTGACAGTTAACCTGACGACGTGTGACTGACCGTCCGCTAGTCAGAGGCCGTGTGACTGTTAACCTGATGACGTGTGACTGACCGTCCGCTAGTCAGAGGCCGTGTGACTGTTAACCTGATGACGTGTGACTGACCGTCCGCTAGTCAGAGGCCGTGTGACTGTTAACCTGATGACGTGTGACTGTTAACCTGATGACGTGTGACTGACCGTCCGCTAGTCAGAGGCCGTGTGACTGTTAACCTGACGACGTGTGACTGTTAACCTGATGACGTGTGACTGACCGTCCGCTAGTCAGAGGCCGTGTGACTGTTAACCTGATGACATGTGACTGTTAACCTGACGACGTGTGACTGACCGTCCGCTGGTCAGAGGAGCTTATGTGAGACAGTCTCATAAATCAGCAATTCATCAATTCATACAGCAATTCATAATGAACGTCTCTATTATTATTAACAGTCAGAGTCATGAACGTCTCTATTATTATTAACAGTCAGAGTCGTCTAGTATAGTGTCTAATATACACTTGATTGCGTTACTGAATGTACTAATACATTTCATCCGTTCTCACAAGGGTTTGCACACTAATATTTCCTTCATATTCTCACACCTCACAAATGGGCTGTTGAGTTTGTTTGGTCACAGTGACCTTTACTGCAGAGGTGCTAACAGTAAAACCATTAGTGCTTGTTCTGTATATGACACCAAATGTTAGATAAAAAAAAACGCTTGACTAAGCGGAAATGTTATTTCTTTAAGACTGTTGTTGTTGTTCAATGTATTAAACGTAATGTGTAATTTGACTGAAATGTACAGAAATCTGGAGGTGATAGGGAGTCTCTCTCACATTTCTCTCCCTCTCTGTGTCGTGAGTCTCTCAAATGTGCTGAGGAAGCAGGAATTAATTTCAATCAGGAAGTTCTTAGTCGTGAAACACTGCAGTGATTACATTACTGTAATATCTTTATCTTCACAAACACACAGCTGAGAGCATTTACTGACCCCAACACACACACATACACGTTTAAACTAAACACAACAAAGTACTGTGGCAGTAACAGAGTATAATGACATCAGATGGTAATATCGTGGTGTTTTGATATTTACCATGGTATTGAATGATTACATTATTTAATTTACACTGTACTCAAATAATACCATGGTGTACCCCTGTGCGTATCTAATAAAGTTTAGGACCATGCTACCACGTGTGGAAATGATAAAAGTACCGTGTCACTTTTTATTAGTGTATCTAAAGGGCAATAGCAGGAACAGACTGTCCGTCATGTTTCTGTACTGGTTTAGTATTCCTAAAAGATCCTGAAGCATCATCCAAATATCAAGATATGAATATGGTAATTAGCCCTCACAGAAAAGAAGCATTACAAATGTTTTTCTTAAACAGCACTGAGAAAGACTTTACCAATTTAGAAGGTGTCTTCTCTAGAGCTTCAGAAGAGATCTTAACAATGTCTCAAGCTCTGCTCAGATACCAAAGACAGGCCCATAAGTCAGATTTCAATATGCACTCTTCACATTCATGTGGGACTAAATGATCTGGAGTTATTTGTTCACATATTTGCCCTATATACAAACTGCAGTATATACATATTAACATTATATACATGTATATATTGTAAACAACATGATTAACGAAAATCTTACCAACAGGAGAGAGTTCAGCCACACTTCCGATATACGGGCCCTCTAGAAACTTGGGTTCACTGTCATTAATGTCTTGGACTTTAATGACAAACTCTGACTCGGGTTCGAGCGGCACGTCAGTCTGACGGTCTCTCGCTTGAGCGCGCAAAGTGTAGAAGGTTTTCTCTTCACGGTCCAATCTCTCAGTGGCGTGAATATCACCAGTGACCTCATCAATGATGAAAATAGTTCCAGCACCCTCTCCAGAGATGGTGTATTTAATAGATCCATCCCCTTCATCCGAGTCTGAGTGGATCTGTCGATTAAAGCACACAGCTGAATGAGAAAACACATACTGACGCTTTGCACCAGAACCATCTGAAAAATACAGCAGCACAGAAAACGTGTTCAATTAAATCAAAGGTTGATTTGGTCATATATAACTCCAATGTGTGATGTATCAAACAACTGGATAAGACACATTTTTTGCCACACCTTTTATTTTTTACAAATATTCAAAATAAACAAATATTCATAGCTACCTATTTTCTAGTTCTGTTGTCGTTTCAGAAATCTAGAATTTAAGAAGTGACTTTCATTTTATGAGTGTAATCTGTATACATCAGACAACGTTCAAGTTCAAGTTTATTTATATAGTGTTTTTCACAATGGCACACTGTTAGAAAGCAGCTGTACAAATGAAAAATATCCAAAGATATTTAACAGTGAAAACTGAAATTGAAAATGAAAGAAAATGAAGAAAATTAGGAAGAGAAATAGAAGAAAATTCAAATTAATAAAATTATTAAACAATGACGATAACACAATGTACAAAGCGAATGTTCTAAGCTATTGTCAGCAGTCTCCCAGTAAGCAAGCCAACAGGGCGACAGTGGCAAGGAACCAAAACTCCTAATTTAATTCTGACAGACACAAAAGCTTGAACAGTAAACATCAGACGTTTGTCTGTATAGATCAGACAATCCGTTTTTATCCATATTGTAGATAGCTCAATTCTGTGTGTGCAGTTCAGCACCTAAATGGTTTGATAATACATTGCAAAAATGAACAAGAAAGTTAGTTTGTATGTCCACTGAGAACATTCCTAAAACAAAAGCTTATTTGAATCTGTTCTGCAGAATTAGTCATGAGGTTCTGTTGTGTTGGGAGAAACAAACAGTGGTGTGAGATCACTGACTGACTGCGCAGTAACACACAGCCTCTGACTGTCTCTTTCCAACCTTCCCATGAGATCTCACTCCAGACTCGTTGAAGAATTATTGCTTCTTTCCTGCAAGACATGTCATTCTGTTAAAGCACGTCTCAAGTCATCTGGTCGTATTTCACTGGCCTGCGGGACAAAGCTGTTTAAAATGAAAACATTTCTGCAGTTGACATGCATCTGCTTGGGCTTTTGTCTAATGTGAGGGGTTGTTTCATCCCCCAAATACTGCAGCCGTGAACCCTAAATACTATTCATTATACTGCCTTCACTACACAGATACACACTGACAGACCAATCCAATCGAATGCAAGCAAATCTACATGCATTTGTATGTGGTTTCAGATATGATTTCACAAATGTCCAGTATTGGGTTACACTTTACAATAATGTTTTACTTATTAACAGTAACACTTTAGATAACAAACTATCAATGAACAGTATGTGTTTACAGCATTTATTAATATTTGTTAATATTAGAATACAGTTAGTTTTTTGTGAATTAACTAATCCAGCTTTTGATCTTAAAAAGGTCAAGTATCAGTATTAGAAAATGCTGAAATTAACATTAACAAAGGTGAGATAGTGCTGTAGAAGCACTGGTAATTGCTAGTTCATGTTAACTAAGGTGGGCAAGTAATGATGATAAATGGAATCTTATTAAAAAGTGTTACCCGCAGTTTTAAGACCTTTTAAATGATACATTTCATATGAAAAAAGGGAGTCTTTAGTTATTTTTTAAACCTCTACAAAATGTTGATTGTCATTTTACAAGTCATGGGACACCAAAGTGTACAGAATGTGTACAACTCCTTATTTCTATCTGATGTTGAGTCCAAACTTTCTAGCATTGCTCACGACGTGAGCCATTGAACTGTACAGAGAGAGAGACACTGCAGCAGTGTTGTGATGCTCTATCAACTCTGAACTCTATCATTTTACTCTCTCTCTCTCATTTCTGTTAGAAAGCATCTTCTGCAGCCAGGCAAAATCTTCTAAACAGCAGTGGACACAGTACAATCACGCTCTCCATCATCACCGTGGTTAATATTTCATAAAGTCTTAATTAAATAGTAGTCGTTATCACGCCCATGGGGGTTTTCATTAGGTATCTGTCGTAAAACATGGGAATTGTGCAAGCTGGCCTGCGATATTACGTTTTTCCTCCTCCTTCATTTCACATTTTCCCTCGGCCGAGTAAAACACTCTGAAAATATCCACTTTTATCGGCGTATCAATATTTCAACAGTAATAAGAAATACTCGAACAGAAAAAAGACAAAGAAAAGTGCAATATCTGGATAACTGAGCGGTGAGAAATATTTCCCCGTCTGTTCGTGTGATTCGCTGTATTTGATCAAAGAAATGGAAGAGAACATAGTTCTAGAGTCTTTTGCACAAACAGAGATCGAATGATCAATCTGTCATCTTAAACAAATGAACGCAAAAATATTAAGCACTTGGATGGAACTGCGATTGTCTGGATTTCTGGGCCACGGGTTTCTTGCGACTGTTGTTTAACCTAATGAAATGAGAAAACAGATATACAGCAGCCGGACGGACACACGCTTGCTTGTTTAACCTGACAATCAACATGATTGACTGATAGTAGGTGTGGAGCAGGTCTTAATCTGAGATCAGACTGGCTGTCTCTGGGCAGCTGTGTGGACTTGTATCACACTGAACACTTTAAATCAACGGTCGTGTGGAGGAGGTCTTCCAAACCACAGCAGTCTGCTGGATAACTGACTCTTTAAAAAAGAACATTTGGCTATAATATAACTCTACCCAATATGAATGTGATGTGCTGACCATGTATGATGAGCCATACTCAGAGCTCGTCCTCTACATTTAACCCATCCAGTTAGTGCGCACACACTGGAGTAGTGAGTTGTGAACATTAAACCATTAACTCTCTGGTTTCAAGTCAGACATTCTAACCAGTAGGCCACAACTGCTGTTTAGTAAACCACATCACTGGGCTCCCTTTATTTCAGTACACAGAAAGCCACTGCCAGATGCACGTCTACATGAGGAATACAGGGTCCATTTAGGCTGAAATATTTTAATCCAAATTAGTGACATAAATAGAAAGTGTTACAGAAGAAAAACAGTTTCATGAACTAATACTTTAATTGATTGATCACTTTGGTTACAATGTTACAATGTCTTTAGTTTAATATAAAGTAAATGCTTCGTTATTTAGTTAGTATAAGTTAGTTTATATACTTTCTCTCAAGAAGAATTTAGTAGAAGCCAAATCATCAATTATTCAGTTCTTATAAAGAAGACTATAAAGATAGGGTGCAATTTGTACCTGATACTCAATAAGGGTGAGGGTCAGTGTACTTAGAGCTAAAATTCCAGCTGTTATGTGTTTCCAAGCAACGCAGAGGATGTGAATGTATTAAAGCGACAGAACAAACTCAGACATCTGGAGAAACTTATAAAATGTCCACTTCTCACAAAATGAAAATATACTTAATCTGACCCAAAACAGCAGGAGACCAAATGAAACAGTGCTGTTCTTCTGTAGTCTTCAGCACTGCTGCGCGTTCAATCGCATGACACTATCTAATCTAACTGCTGTTTAACAAATAAATGTTGTTTTATACATTAGCCTTAAACGAACTTTTCCTCCACTTAGAAAAAAGAAGTAATTGTGACTAATATGTAACGCCTCGCACCAGCCGGCAGAAAACGATGTGAATGCACAGAGAAATTTGGCACAGTCCTCTGCTCATCGTCTCAACACTACATGTTCAGATCGGATCAATCAGTGCTCACTGCCAGTCTGAGGAAAGAGGCTGGCAGCCTTTCAAAGCGCAGTGCAAATCTTTCCACTCTGCTGCGCTGCCCATATGCTGAGATGTTCTGCATCTGTGTCCTGCATGTAAAAATGCTCTTTCTACTGTTCATTTTTTCTGTCCTGCTGCTTTTGCCTCCAAACAAGAGTTTAAGGCAGTTCTAATATTTGTCATCTCGAGTTTTACATACGTCTGGACCTCAGCGCCTCGCATCGGGGTAAGAAAACAGTGTGACTGCCTTTGCATGAAATACTGTGACTTTCACTTTGGTTTACTGGTTTACGGAGCAAAGACTGATGTGCAAAATTCACCTTCAGGATGTCACGAGCCCTGAGTCTGCGCTCTGAAAGCCTTATTCTTGTGACTTTTGTAAACAGCATAAGGTCATGGAAGACTGTTACCAGCACAAGTGTAATTTAGGAGGTTTTCCTCCAAAACTCTCGCTAAAGACGAGACGGGTGTCATAATAAAGCATTACTGACTTCAGGAGCGTTGAAAGGTAATAGTTGCAATTAAAGCTATTCAATTAAAAGAAAGAATCAGACACAAAAGGCACTTCAACAGAGAACAAAGGTTTAGCACCTCATGTACAATCACGTGACATGAGACAAAGAACTTCATTCATCAAAGAAGTCAGTCTCTGTCAGGCTCTCTTTCAAAAGCCACTCATGTTCAAACTTTTCCATTATTCTTTAAATCTATTCACACTGAAGCAAAATGACAAAATTATCACTGTTCACACCTGACGTGACCTGAATTTTGGTTAGGCAGAAAGATTCCAGTCACACAAGCAACAAATAAATTGATTTTGCAACTTGACTTAAATGTAAATAGTTAAACTGAAACATGAAATGAAAAATGTCACACTTTACATAAAATAGTCTTTTATTCACTGCTGGTCTTATTGGCCAAACACTGAAAGAAAAATATTTAATGAGCAGTTTAACAGACAGAAAGAAAATAATAAAAGAATTGTTTTAAACAAACATTAATGATGAAAAGCATACTGGTGATATTTTATTCTATATCACACCAACTAAACTCTTAGCAACAGATAACAGACAACAGCAGCAGGCCCGGCTCACACCCTGACTCACAGAAAGCAGCACTAACTCTTATCCTCAGCCTGTCCTTTACAGCCGCCGCCCTCAGTCCTGGCACACACACATATCACTTAGACATACACACATAGACGTGTGTATCTCTGCTGTACGTCTCACACACACAGAGCAGAGCCGGTCTGTATATATCATGTGACTGTACATGTGTGTAACACACACACACACACACACATTCTGCTCTACTCTGTATACCCTTAACAACTGCAGGCTGATGCGCGGGCCCAGGTGTGTGTACTGGCTAGTTTACAACAGAAAACAATTGTATGTAAATTATTGTGATATTTTGCTTTACAATACTGAAATATATATGATAATATTATCAATAGTCTTTGTTCCATTACCAATCAGATCAGGTCTTCTAGAAGCTAAAACACACTGTGGTATTTAGTTCAAAAATATCTTAATATCTCTACATAATACTGTCCTGATCTCTTTCTCTCTCCCTCACAGACACACATAAGTTCCTAACACACACTGCAAATATCCAAACACACACTTGTACTTGATCTGTCCTGGTTTAAATTCACAGCAGGAGCATCTTGCTTTCAACATACTGCGATAGATGTTTCTTTGCATCCTCATGGAAGTTCAAGCAGCTGTAAGCATGCAAATAAAAGATGGTAACAGAGGACACATACATGACAAAAACATCAGATTTACCTTTCCGACATATAGGGGCTCTGTCCCAGTGTATTCCTCCACCACGAAGAACTGATTCCAAACCCAACCTCTCTTCACACGCTCATGAGACAGCAATCGCTCAGAACTTTCTGTCTTCATCTCCACTCTAGTCCTTATGGCCTGAGCAGACAGCCATCCACAGCAGAGCAGAATTCCCAAAGTGACCATCAGAACCTGAGCTCCAGCTCTCCAGTGAGGAGTCATCTTTAAACACAGGCCGCTTCTACATGGAGCAGAAGTTTCAAATGTGTTTCAGATGAAGTTCTTCTTCTCAAAAGTTTGAGAAAAGCTCCTTCACTGTGGGACTGAGGTAGATAAGACTTCTCTGCTGCCTGATGAACCTAGAAATCCAGTGGATTTCTTATCATTTTGTCCAAACTGGAGAGGCCAATGTTTCCTCAAGAGGGCTATTGAGAGAGATGAGGCAGCTTGGATGATACACAGTCAGAACTTTGAGTTTTCCACTCTTTTGAGGAAAAGTAATCCAGCATTTTCTGAGATATATTTCCAACTATGTTCACTCTGCACACATCTTTAAACTTCACAGAAGTACTATTTATTTGAAGCCTAATTTCCAGTGTGCTAATGGTGTGAGCTCCAGGGGTGAGAGGGTGTAATGTCTGGATGAGAGGGTGTCATCCGCCTCTCTACTTAACCTGCTGGGTGGAGAATTTGATGATGAGTTAGTGGCCTCCAGAAAGTGCAGGTGAGTTCATGCTGACCTCAGCACTGATGACCTATAAAAAAAGAGCACAGATCATTGGTTAAAGAGAGCACAGATCATTGGTTAAAGAGGACGGATGTTCTGTCTGCAAAATTAGATCGTACGCAAGCTGTTGCAATAGAAAGGAAAGGCAATAAACTGATCACACACTGCTGGCTGTAAGAATACACTTAATCCAGCTTCAATAAGTAATCATGTGTATCAATTCTTAGCCTCTCATTGTTAAACGAATACATGAACCCATGCCACCCTCAACCTGCTGTCCTCCATGATACACAAAGAGGTTTAAAGTAATTCGGGTTTCTGTGATTCTGTCTTGTATTCTACAAGAGTGCAGCTTGGAAAAGCATTTTCATTTTACATGATCTACCTGATCTACCGTTTTCTCACGGCAGAAATGTTGAACTCAGCAGGTATCCGAATAATGAGCAGTTTCTGTGTAAGAGAGTCAGGTGTGGCCAGGAACGGAAAGAGGGAGGATTATATATCATGAATCTCAACCCACAGCATCTTTCTGCCTGCTTATGGCCCATGGCAGATGTGTACACAGGGGGACATCTGATTAACTGCATGAGGGAGCACTAATTGGATAAAAATATTAATCAATTAATTCGGTCCTTCAGAGCGAGGACTCTAATGCTTAAAACAAACAGTGGTCATGAAGGTGCAGATAAGCTAGAGCCCCATTGTGTCTCAGCCACAGGGCCACTGCACAGGGAACATGATGAATGGACTTTTTCGGAATAAAAGATAAACAACAACATTTAGCATGGCTGAAATGTGACAACCTCAGGTCTAAAAGATTACAGCTTACTGTACATGTGTGTATTCCGAGAAAGCCCTTCAGGATATTGGCTGTGTAACCTTTGTACACATGTTGAGGGATCCAAGCTGAAGGAAGCAGTTAACGTCTGCTAAAACATGGTTTCAGAAACATCCTAAAACATCTAAAACAAATGACCCTCCTTTTAAATGGAGGACAACTCACAAGAAACAAAGCGAATAGTGACTGCAGACACTTGCATTGAAGACTGACACACATTTTAGTTGACAGTTGCCTGCAGTTCTGTGGATATATTTGTATGATTTATCTTGAGTTAACAGAATATCTAAAATACCGATCTTCACAACAGGTGTTATAAAATCCTATAATTGTCAAGCATTATAAAGACAGAATAGCTGTGCTTCCTCTGAGAAGATTATTCTACAGAAAGTGTAAGAGTCCAGAAACCATTTACACCTCATGCAGACTCAGCAGTTATCACAGTGTGGATGCTTCGGTTAGTGGTCTAAAAATAGCAATGGGCCATTAAAAAAGTCATTGATTCAACTCATACCAGCTTATTAACCACCCTGACTAGTGTTTTAGCAGATGGTACACAGACAAACACCAACACTCTTTTTAGCATGTCTGCTGGAGTTTCTAAAGATAACTACTGACAGCTTTCAGGCTAGTTTATTAGCCACCCGCAGCACAATTAATACTCAATTTGTCAGCTTGTGCAAACTAGCTATTTTACTGGAAACCATTTGCTGTTTTTCATGTTAAGGCACTCTGACATTTAGCCATGCTTCAAGTAGCATCTCAGGTTAAGCAGTGGCTTTACGCCTAAAACTTGAGAAAACAGAAATCTAGATAATTACAAACAACTGACCCCTATCATGTGTACACTACTGAGGGAGAGTAACGCTGCATGAATACAAACAGAAAAATGTTACAAAGCCCCCAAACAACCTGCATTAAGACTTCAAAACACAGATATCACCAGGTATGCTACCAACCAAACATCTGTCAATCAAATATAAACCTGACCAACTATGAATAATTATAAACCATTTGTATGAAGTATTTTTCTGTCCTCTGAAGAACTGGTTAAAAATTCAAACCCTTTGACAGTTAACAGAGAAAAGCAAGACTGGATGATTTTTCCCTTAAACTACCGTAGTCAGCTCCTCATTCATGATGTGTACACACAGTTTGACCCTGATGAGGACGAGATGTGGAGTGTGAGGGGCCTGACTCTCTTGGAGTCGGTCACACAGCCTCTGTGACCTTCCTTAACTAGAACAATGTCAGTTAGTGAGTTTCTGATCAGGTCTAGAGAGCTTATTTGAAACCAAGTGACATGGGGCAATCTGATACAGTCGTAATGCTCCTCTACCACCCAAAATGCTATTGGCAAGCTGAACGCACTCATTTGTGACCTATTAGGTTCTGGATTGATTATAAAACATGGCTGCTAGTTCTCATTAGATGGCAGCCAGACAGCAGAGGCTGTGACAGCTGGTGACCGCAGACAGACAGGAGACTGATCACCACGAGTGATGGGCTTCAGGTCAGAGACTCTCTCTCTCTCTCTCTCTGACAGTCTCCTTCTCACCTGTGTGACATCCATCTGGTTAATGGGAAAGTGACTGTCTGTTAACGGTACAAACAGAGCGCTCGTGAGGAGGGTAGACAGTGGCATGACCGTGTTGGAAACGGACCTCCTTTAGAATAGTTGAAAGTACTAAATCAGAAAAGATCAGAAACCTGAAACTAATTCAAATCTGGGATTTAAAAAGATATAGTATATGAAAGTATATGAAAACAGTATTTGTAAACTAATAACCAGAGGTTAATAAACTGAGCTCTCTGTGGGATTTTTTAATGCATCATCTGATTATTTGATATCCAATCAATGCATGAAAACTTAAAGCCAAAACACAAGGTTCTGATGTCTCTGGAACCAAACAACCAAAGTCCAGCACCTTCCAACTACAATTCCAACATTTTATCATTGAATATCATATGTGATATAAAGTATCAATACATTATATAAACAAATATATATACGTGTGTGTGTGTGTGTGTGTGTAAGAGAGCCTTAAAAGACTTTAGAAACAAATTGCTTTGAAGTTTAGGTTCTGTTTTGATAGTGAAATAAATATTTAGATACTTTCTGCCTTTTCTCACTATATTTTCAATTCAGTGTAAAAACGTTCATATAATTTCAGGAGTCACTCACACCTCACTTTACTGCTCTCAACAAACTGACATATGAATGAATGTAAATGTCACAAGCTTCAGTTTGTCATCAAAAAGAACCTTTTGTTCACACAAATTCAATGTAGAAATAAACTGAGTTTGGTTTCATTTTATCACCACAATTTGAATAATTCAGAATGATATTCAACAACAACAAAATGTAGTAAATTTCTGTATGAAAACAAAAATACCAAAAAAACTTTTCTCTCTTTGATACAACAGGCCCTTAATTCTCTATAATTATGATTATGACTGTACGATTATGACTATGAAAATCAATAGTATTATGTAATGAATGCTTGACAAAAGACTATATTCAAGGTAAACACATAACATGGCCAGTGTTCCTCAAACACAGCAGCCCAATCCAGAATTACTGCATATTAGTGGCCATACAAGTTCATCACATTAAGAGTTTTTGCACATACCCCAAATATTGAGAAAACAGCATCAATCAGCCAACAAACACCTGGACATAAGTCAATAGCTCCAGTGTGGCTTCACTCTGAGCTCCAGAGAGCAGCTATTATTACCCTGGAATGGGCATCCGGCTCCAAGACACGCTGTTTCCTTGGCAAAGTGGAGAGGAGCGTGTTGAAGGGCTGCGGGAGGTGAAAGTGGACTCGATTGGCAGACCGTGGCTGCTGTAATAGTCTGAGCATAAAGAGTAGCTGTAGCGTATGCTGGCTCTCATTAAAGCGTGTGTTTGCTTACAGGAGGTAATGAGAGGAGACATATATTGTCACAGCCTTAGAAAAGCCACTTGGCTAATTATGGTAATTGTGGTTTGTGGCCTTACCCCCCATTCACTCAATTTCCCTGCTGCTCTCTGTGGCTGTTACACACAGAGACACTTCACCTGCTCCATCTCCTGTTCACTCTCTCTTCTCCTTTCTCTGTTATTTTCTCGCTCTCTCAATTGCTCTCTCCCCTCGCTCTCTCTCCACAGGCTTTCTCCTCCAGCCAGCTGCACAATTATCCAGTCACTCGTCTCACGGGTGAGTGGCAGGACTTAAAGTTCTGACCAGTGATCGCGTGTGGAGACGGATGACCCTGGCAAAGACATCCAGACGGACAGAGGAGGTGAGCAGCCAGCTGACAGCTGTCCACGGGCTCCTCAGGGCCTCACCCGGGGATGGGACCTCTGCTTAGCTGGTTCCCAACTGGAGGGTCAGCTAACCCCTGCTGGTAACGGGTGTAATAGAAGTACAGTGTGGGCAAAAATTCTGTTTCTGCTGATAGTCCTTCAAAAGTATCCAAGCGCTCTTAGCAAAATGACAGAGGAAAATGTATTCCCATCTTACACTTTAAACAGCCCACAAAAAAATCTATAACTGGAGACATATTGAGTACAATATAATGAAATATTCACATGTGGCTTGTGTGACTGACACACTGTTGTCTCTGTTAATGAAGCTGGTTTTGGATTTACAGTGTCTGACTGATGTAAAAAACATAAGTCATACAGGAGTACATCACCAGAACAGCAGTTTCTTAATAAAACAAAAAAACCCTCACAGGAAATGTAACATTCCTGCAGGACAAGAGGAAGAAATTTACCTCAATCTATTAAAGCAACAGCTAACTGAGAACAGTTACACAGGAGCTCAGCTTCTTTTAAAATAGAGTCAATGTACAAAAAAACAATTACTAAGAGAACAGTACATGCAATTTGATTGTTAAAAAAATGGATTTTGAAAAAACATTTAAAACGCTGGTTCATAAACATAATATATTGTTGATTGGCAATTAATAAAGAACGTTTTTGCCAGACAATTGTGTTCTTATGTTGCTATCAGGCAATTAGCTGTCAGGATGTCATTTCCTGTCCTGAACTGACTGCCCTTAAAACAAAGACCACTGCACTCAACATTCTCCAGCTGTATCAGCCCCATCCCTGCCAAATCAGAGCTGAGAGAGCCTGATTATGACTGATCATTCTGATCATTCTCAAACACTTCTGACAGGAAACCTCACCAGAGATCCAGACACATGATGCTATAATTAGCCATCACTCCAACACATCGATGTGTGAGGGCTGCCCTGCGACAGGCTTGTTACACACAGACTGCTGGAATGTCTTAAAATGTCCTGACATATCGTCTCAAATCTTAATATGACTGCACGACACAGCACAACACAATTTAATTTACCCAAAACAACACACAACATCTCCACTCCTCTAACTCACAACAGAAGAGCTTGTAATAGACTGCGGCAGCAGAGCTGGTAGCTGTGTATTCTGTATGGATGAATTTGAATATTTTGTTGGTTTTGTTGTATTGTATAGCATCTCTCCCTAACCCTAAATGCAGTCTTGATGATACACAAGAAAATCAACTTCTGCAGTGGAAAAAATAAGCCAGTAAAAGCCTTTTGTGTTAAACCTTTTCAACGGTTAAATCTGAGCTATTCAAAATTCACAGGCTGTATCGTGCATAAACAATCCAATCATGAGGTTCTGTCAGCACGGCCAGTGTGGACAGCAGAGGAAACTTCATCAAGAGAGCGCGCGTCTGTAAAACTACTGACACCTTATTTTAATATTTCATCATCAATCAACTCTGCCTCGTCCTTCAGGGCAGGTCTAACTCTGCACCCCTCCCATCTTCAGCACTGCCATCCCACAATGCTGTTCATCTTCTGCATGTCATCTACACAGCTGGACCTTTTACTCACTGCAGACTCATATATCCCTGTTGAGAGGGGCAGTCAGCCGTAAGATCCCCATCAGGCTGAGCTGCGGTCACCGAGGGCTGGGCTGTAGCTCGACTCTTCTCACCTTCAGCTGATCAACTCACTACCTCCAGAACAGGTGAAAATAACCTCAACCAGAAGATCCAGGACTAGACAAAAGCACCACCACTTAAATGAAAGGCCAGGGAATGGGGTTTGACTTGTTTCCACACGCTGATATAAGCCACACAGACCAACAAATGCCTTGAAAAACCGTGTAGATCCACTTAGAGGTGAGCGCAAGGGCAAGCAGCCTGATGCGGACAGACACAACTGAGAAAAAAACATTTTAAAGGCAACAAAAGGACGGATGAGATATTTCTATGGTGTTATTTTTGCCATTTATTAAATTCGTATTTTCATTAAAAACTGTTTGGCTATTGGTTAACATCACTTCCTGTGATGATTTCATCATCTGAATAGATAAGACCTTTCAGAGGTGGAACTAATTATTGTTATGATGAAAGACTGTAAAACAAACTTATGTTTTGTGTGAATAATGGGCACTTTGAATAATTGTGTGAATAATTGTGCCCAATAAGAGCAGAACTGCATGCTGAGAACGTAAATGAGGCAGATTTCAAAACATCACACCTGTGATTCTCAGCTGGCACGCTCAGTTGTTTACACATGTCACATCATGGCCTCTCCAAAGCGTCTCTGTTCAACACACTTATCATTACACAAATCGACAGCCAGACAGATAGTGTGAGTCATAAAGAGTCTCTAGGTGTTACTCGCTTCCCATCTTACATTTGTCAGGTTACAAACATTCTAACAGGCCCAGCCCATTACGCAACTGTTTTCTTGGGAACTTCAGGGGTGGATGGAGATAACTAGCAACATTTGAAATAAAACAACATCCCTGGAGGTACAGGAAAGAACCTATAATGTAAGAGCTGAACTTTTTACAATGTAAATGATTATAGCACCTTAATCTCAAGGAAGCACTAGTGCCAAACAGCAGCAGATCCAGTCTGACACGTATCAGTTTGGTCTGTCAGCATCACAGTGAAATGAGATTGGAGAATTCAGAGAGGGCGGAAACTGAGAAGCACATCTACAGCACAAACATCAGTCTGAGTACAGCACACGTCAACATCTGAACCCGTGTTTGTCACTTTCATGACCTTTCCAGACCATAAAAAACATGGTACTTTAATATAATGCTGGTGAAAAGTACAGTTTTAAAGTTTTATAAAATCGAATGTGACTCATTAGTAAAATATCCCACCACAGTAATGAGAATCAGGAGGAAAAAATCTTAATGGTCCTAAAAAAGACGTAATTTCTTCTTTTTTGATTGGGGTATGTCTTCTTTTGTCATTTCCTGTTGCCTGGCTGACCTTTGAACACTGTGTATTTACATGTAGACTTAAAAGCTGCTCTCCCTCTCTCTCTCTCAAAGGTTGAGTGAGTAGCACTTCAGTGAAATCTGCCACTGACTGACGTCTTCATTACTCTTCTCGTCATTACAATATTGGCTAATAAATCTATTCCGAGGCTTTTCTTCGCCCCAGGCTGGAAATATGCAGCTTATCTACTGAGGAAAATGAAGAAATATGTAACAAGGACACTGGGCGAAGACGGTTTATCCTTATTGACTTTAAATGCGCTTACAACTGTGCAAACAATCTCATTAATTAGCAGCAGCACAAGCAAATTTATAAGAAAAAATATCCATTCAAAACTACTGCAACAAACAGACAATATGAAGCAAATATAAACACATTCTGTACTGCTATGGAACAGTAACTTTCCTGTAGCTCAGTGGTTAGAGCATGGCGTTAACAACGCCAAGGTCATGGGTTCGATCCCAGGGATTGCACATACTTAGAATCAATGTGTAGTATAATGCAATGTAAGTCGCTTTGGATAAAAGCGTCTGCCAAATGTAAATGTAATGTAACTGTCCTAAATTTACGATGCAATTTTCACTGCTAATCATACAATGTTCTGATGCTTTCAGTGGTTTGTGTTTGTCAACCTCACGTCACAAATACAGTAAATTAAGCATCAGTAAAGAACTCCTACAGTAACTAATAAACTCAAATGAAGACATTGACCTGCAGCATTTATGATGCATGCACTCACAATCCACATGCAGCTTTTTGAGAAATAAACTACTTTGGTAAATTCAGAAGAGCACCATCCATAACAACTCGGCATCATCACTGACACATTTTCAATTCAAGGAAGATTTTCCTCTCTTTGCATCAGGCAACAGAGGCAACAGAGTGCTGCTGAAGCTGTGTGAGGTGTATGACAGCATCTGCTCAACTGAATAACAGTGTCGTGTGCACACTGAACTGAACTATGGGATAGAGAGCAAAGCTCTGTAAAGCCCACAAGATACCAGGTGCCCGTCCCATTAGACCTGCAACAATCAGCCTCCACAATAACAGTTCAGATGTCTTACTGTAACATACTGTACCTGTACTGTACCCACCCAACACACAATAAACATACACCTGCAATACCCAAACCAGCCCAGTAAACCTAAACCAATGTTTATTCAATTCATTTTTATAGCTATATTGAGAATATTTGCTGTATAACCCTGCCCTATAACCCTACTATATAAGTTATTCTGAGCTATAAAATCTCTTTATACACGTTTATGTTCATTTTCTGCAAGAATCACAGGCACACAAACACGTATGTTTCAGTCAATCTCTACATGCTGTTGCACACAGACTGCAGGACACACTTCAGCTCTCTAAATCACACACCTGAACTCTGAGAGCACACAACCTGCTGCTACAATGACACAGTAATCTGTGCACCCAGTTGCAGCTCGAGCATGCAGTGCACTGGGTGGCTATTACTCTGAACACTGTCATTAGACCTGCACAGCACTTTTAAAAGCCTCATAAACAGCTGTAAAACCACACAAGCATCGTTAGGCCACCCACTGCGTGCTCAGACCACACATCCAGAGCAGAAGATTTGTATTCTGTCAGTGCCACACTGTGAGATATGTGGGTACAGTGCCATAGCAGGAAACAGCAGGTGAAAACGCATTACCAGGCAACATGACTTCATGTGCCGGAGGTGAAACTGGAGGGCAAATATTTATTAGTTTGTGTGAGGTGCTGCTAGAGCACATGCTAGACTTGTGATGCAAGCAAAAATACTGCAGTTTATTATATAGATGCAGAGCAATATTATGTTTATGATTAAAGATAAAACAACACAGATCAACATTGCACATTATAACCAGGAACATGTTTTATGGCATTGTTTTAAAAAAATGCTGATTTCATGTTAACATTAGTCAATACATACAAACTCAACTGCATAAAGAAGTTTTTTGGGAAAGGAAGTGATCATAGAGAATAATGATCGCACACAAAGGATTTGCTCCTTTAGAGAGTAATTAGAAAGAGATCAATCTTCTGAAGAACAGAGCACTGTTGTGCAGAAGAAAGTCATTTATTGTTATTGGAATAGAGGGATATTTCTCAACATCTCCACAACTATCTGATGGAATTCCAGACTCATCATTCCTTTCAGATGAAGAGCCACCACGTCTCTTTGTCACTTGTGAACCTTTCAGCTGCCCCTCTATTTTAATCAACTAATTCCTGTGTGAAACACAGAGGAAACACTGTAGTTTGAGGAGCGACTTACTGTACGTTACTATACACCAAACATAACCAACAAATAAAATAACTAGCATACCAGGCATAATTCTTCTACCATACGTTCATTTTAAGTAGCTTAAGACAAATCAATGCTGTTTGTAAACACAATGAACACTTTTTGTGTCTGGCAGAATGTTTATAATAAACCATAAATATACTTTAGCAGTTATAGACTGGAAGTCACTGCTTTGACCTGTTATCAGAGCAGAGCAGCAGTGTGCCGTCTCAGCACGCTCATTCATTGCATGAAAATATGATGAGAGAGAGAGCAAACTGCAGATTATAATGTAATTTCAAAATCAATGAACACTTTGATGAGTATTTTTGATGGCTGACATGATCTAGGGAGCAGGCTGGCTCTATGTACTGTACATACTGTATCATGGATAAAAGAATGACTTATAATTAACTTTTGTTTTCCTCTTTCTAAAGTGCTTCTAAAGGTGCAACTAGTGCAGTTCAGATGTCAATAAAAGTCCACAAGTGGAAACATGAGTGAGCAGAGAACAGCTGAGGGCCACACAGGGACAAAGTATAGATCAGGCAGTGAAGGGCCCTTTCACACTCAGATCAGGCAGTTTCACACTCAAGTTATGAACTCACAGTTCATAATTTGTGTTATTTAATCAATACTGTTATTTAATCCAGTTACTGAACCCTCCACAATGACCGTTTATAAATGTAAATGATAAATATGAAATGGAGAATGAGAAACAGACTTTGTTGTGCATTATATCACAACAGCGTACAGTAAAGAATAGAACACAAACAATACTGATATTGTGTACCAAAAAAGTTCAAAAAAGCTCTAATCTAGAACTTGGTGTCTCAAGTTTACAGTCACTTTAAGCCAGATCTGAGCTGAAGTAAAGCTCTAAAGCATCTCCTTCTATAGAGACATGTCAAGAACATGTACAGGTCACATTTCCCTCAAACATCAGAGGAAATTAAATCCATTATAGAGCAGTAGGATTATTTTATATTTGTGACAATTAAACATGGTAAACATTTCTGTATTACAGCAATGAGAATTCTACATGTTAGGTCTGTGCATGTGTTCTGTGTGTTGCAGTGAACGCGCTGTAGTTTTAAGATGTGTACAGTCATCACAAAGTTATGACACTACTGTCTCGTACATTACACACTGATTTGTGTGTGTGTGTGTGTGCCGCATGAAAACCCCCTTCTCTCCCGTCGCTCCCTGTCTTCTTCCATTAATCTTTATTGGGTCAAGGTCGCACGCATTACGACAATAGCCATGCAGCCAATGAGGGCGCTCGAAGATTTCGCCAGGGCCCTAATTCAATTTCAGATGCCGGTCTCTCCACACGCAAGCAGCGCTCTGCTCCGTATTATATCTCACATCAGATTGTATTAATGAGTGTGTTAGATTGCCGAGCACAAACAATTAGCCAAGCACCAAAGACAACGTGGAGAGAGCCGAAAGGTACAGATTAGCAGTGCTTTCACTCACCTTTCCCCCGTGCAGACCGTTAGAAAACTTCCCTGAGCAGTGAGTGATGCTGACATAATGCAAGCAGACATGTCTAAGCATTCAGCGTGGAGTTGATTTCATTTGTTTTCACTTCATGAATGCTAACAGTTTCATTTTCCCAGATATAAGCTGTGGTTAGTAAAAACTAACTCCAGGAATTGAAAGTGTTTGTTCATATCTCACTCATGTCTTTAAGAAAATAGCATGTGTTGATTCCCTGGAAGCAGAACTGCGCTTTGAATATATTAGTAGCACATCCCCAAATGAGCAAACTTTAAATATGATCTGCACTGAGAAATCACACATTTACAGCACTTTGCAATGCAGTACAACATGCTCTTTGTTCAGCTTTATAATGGTCTCATCTGATCTCTGAACAGAACTGCTCAGCTCTTTGGTTCTATTTGTGTGAAGCTTCTGTCTGCGGGTGTGAGTACATGCAGCCCCAGATGCGATGCACACTAGATCACACGCTACAAAATAAAACAAATCATTGTTTGTAATGATGTGTGTAAACCTGCAGCAGCGTCCCACTGGAGAAGCAGGACGATGTTGCTTTACATGCATTCACAAACACAGAAGAGCAGCACTGAGCATTTATCACAGAGCAATGAGAGCCGTGTGTACAGACCACTGCTCTCATTACAGCCGTCTGCGTCTGAACCTGCAGCCAAATAAAACACCACTTCTTTACACAAAGGGAACTAAACTTTAAATCCCTCCTTTTCAATTCTTGCTTAAAACGGCTGTTATTGTGTTGCATGTATGCATGACACATGCATGTATCAATCTCTTATCACAGTGACTGTAGCATTATAAAGTCAGTCTGTGACACTCGTGGATTGTATTTAAGAGATTAAAGTGTGTATGCCGATAACCGATTCCAGCTAGTTAATCTTTATCAACAGCATCTGTCATATCAGAAGAAATCATTTCAGCATGTTAACAACTTACAGATTATACAGTAAGTTAACATGAGACTATATTTGTGTAAGTTAATAATCTTATTCCATTTTCTCAACTTTTACACAAATCTTAGTGTGTACTGCCCTGATCAAACTCAACCGTTCAGCCAAGAGTTACTGAAGATGGACATTTTCACAAAGTTAAACACGTCATTTTACTGATCAGAAAAGAAAACTTCATTTCAGACTTCATTTCAGACCCCATTCTGTAGCCTGTTCATGGAAACTACGGACAAACTACAGACACTCGTGAATTTCATAGGAAGCGGTGCGTCTGCTTCAGGCTTCTGCAGCCGGTGTATTTGAAAGAGATGGTGTTTAGTCTTGGCACATTTCTGCTGCAGAAGGCGAGAGATGTGACAGAAATACACAACACAGCACTTGGCAGAAGACATGAGGAATTACAGGTGTGTGTTATAGGGCTGGTAATTACTCACAGCACAGGCACTGTCTGTTCTAATGCGCCTGATTCCTCTGGAAACATCAGAGTAAACACCAGGCAGCTAATGAGAGTCGTTCTCAGATCTGATATTAACACAGCATGAAGAAGTGCCACAAAACCTCATGAGTCCCAAATCGAACCTTTAGGATGAAAGGCTGACAGATTATTTTCATTAGTGCACAGAGACAGAGAACATACTTTCCAGGGCAAAACGCTGTAACTGACAAACACATTAGGCAAATGTTGTTTTTACTATATTACTGTGTTGTTTTGCCACGCTACAAATGAGTCTGAAATCTGATGAGGCAGCATGAACTGGATTAGGTTTCTACAAGCTCTTAAACATAGTTGTGTCTCTCGATGTATCTCGGTTTAGGGTTGACCAACACATTTACAAATTTGGCTTTTTTTCAAAGCAACTATTAATATTTACACTATTATAAGATCAAGCACTCACTGAGAATCAAAGCCATTTTACCTCCATAGTTTGACATGTTGACAACAGTAAAACTAATGTACAAATAGGTATTTGACTATTGGTTAAGGCTGATCAATCACTGGACTAGTCTATAATGTCAGCTATAAAGGAATGTTGTTTTAGAGGCATTAGAGTGCCTGTAATATATTGCCCAGTATAGTAGGGTTTTAAAGTAATGCATTTCAGAAATGTCATTAGCTGAACAGTCGAATAAGCCCAACCCATTGAACAGACTGAATACCTGTCACTTACAGTCTCATTCTCATTCATGTCTATGTAAATGTGTGTCTGACAAAAGTCCACAGGCATGTAAAATGACAAATGACAAATCTACTACTTAATCTACTACTTATTCAGATCAATCTCATGTTAAATAAAAGCTTCAATAAAAATATGTAAAAGCACAGCTGTCAGTGCCATCAGAGGGTAACTTCCTCTAAACGAGGTTAAAAACAGCAGTTGGGAGGCTTGGGAAAATGTTACTGGTTCGATTTCATCTTGTAAAAATGCAGATATAACGAAATTATTTTAACATCAGTTTTGATGGATGCACCCTTCCAATGTCACAACAGTATGATCAAATCACACAAAACTAAATAAATATGTACACAACATCACACAGAATGAGACAAAGTCAGTCAGTGGAAGATCTTTATCAAGTTTAAAGAACTATGTTTCATTTGAAGATGACAGCAGCCCTCAGGCGCTCCCCACAAATCTTCTCTTCATTGTTGATAAATATTTCAGCACAGTGATGTACACCATGAAAGTGTAAAGCATTATATTCTTCCAAGCTATTAACACTCATTACCATCAGATCTGTTACACAACAAATTCTAGATGTGCTTCTGTGTGGAAGATCATTTTCAGCTGTGCCGTAAATGACACTTCACATACTGTCTGATGTGGAATTGTGAGATTAACATGGGCGGAAGTTCAAGTTTCAAACTCTGCATTTGCATCAGACTCGTGTGAGTTTTACAGATGTCCAAACAAGAGTGACACTGTGTCTAAGGGCCGTTCTGATTACATTTAATCACTGTTATCAGCTCTCAGCTGCCATTTGCTGAGTGCAAGCACCAGGAGTAAATAAAGTGTCTGTTTGTGTGTGTGTGTGTGTGAGAGAGAGAGACAGATTCATCCCCTATTGGGTCTTCCATGAAGATATATATAATATATACATATATAAATACATATGTGAAATTCTATAATAATGACAATGATAGTTATTGTTAGTGATATTAATAAATGTCACCTGTAATAAAAACTGCATTACATTTATGTATATTTCATTACATTTTAAGAAGTAACTTTCATTATGGCAAAAGAAAAGCTCATTACCCAGAATTCAGCAGTTCTCAACTCAAAAATGGCTGAATATCTGGTAAGACCACAGACAGCAGCAAAAACAATCAACAAAAACAATTATACAGTAACAACATCAAAAAACAATTCTGGTCTTGACATCAAAGGCTGCGTGTACAAACTTTACAGCAATTTTGCACTAATTCATCAGTTATGTCTAATCCAAAATACAAACTGAGATCTACAGCAGCTGAGCACCAGTGGCCTTCAAAACAGAGCTGGACAACATAAAGAGAAACTTTCAAGACAAAAAAAAACTCTCAGTGAGTTCTCAGTTCAACAGCTTCCACTTCCTGTCAATTCAATACAAACTCCCATTTAGCATCCAGGCCCCCTGTGGCTAATTCTTGGAATTCTGAGCTGCTTCCAAAATTCACAATCTTGGCCAGTTCTGCTAGAGACAGCACAGCTAAACCTCCATGGACACAGAACTCAATCAGAGTCTCTCCATTTTTCATTAGGTATTAAGACCGCCGCATGATGCCCTATTTCGTGGTGCCAATTAAATGCCTGCTCTGGTGTAATTAACAGCTGTTTTGTCCACTGATCAATAAAGACACTTCATTAAAGTCCCTTTGCTTTCTGGAGATGCCTGACAACTTTCTGTGATCTGAAGAAGTCTCTGTAGGAATGAACATTGTCTGAAATGTAATCCTCAAATCACGGCTAGTGAAACAAGCAGGTGTGAAAAAATACTCGACTGAAACTGTGTTTTACTGGCCCTCATAGAAGTGCACAGAGTAAACATGAAGACTAACTTTCACCTTGAGCTTTTCCCAAATCGGACACGGATGGCTGCATTTCTCTCCAACCATGATAAATAAAAGCCTGCAAAAACATTTGGCTTACTCAACACTGTCTCGTGTGGCCCTATGAACGCTCTGTTAGCCATCAAAATCTGAAACTACAGTAAAGAAAGTGTGGATGGGTAAATCAATAATCCAGAGCATGTGGCATGAGCTGCGTACACATCACATTACCCGGACACCAGACTGATGGATTCAATGTAAACACACACGATGATGATGAATACCTGCAAAGAACAAGGGCTGAATCCACTAAAGGTATGCTGGGAAAGAATGCTCTTTTGTGTGAGACAGTATGGCAGTACTGGGACATACTAACAGATTATAAACCGTTGTCTCTATGTGACCCATTTGTCCGGGTTGACTATTCTGAACTTTTAGTTCAGTTCATGAACTCATGGGGACTCAGTTATGGCCCAAGTTTGCACCTCAATCAAACGTACACGCAGAACTCATGCTGTTTAACATTTTGCCAAATTACCTTTCAATAAAGTGCAATATTTATTAACATTTACAACATGTTTACAAATCAAAATTCTGGAAGTGTCAACGAACACAAAGCTGAACCTGCCACAGCTGGAAAAGATTCAAACAGCCACAAATGACTCCTGTTTTGTTGAGCAAGGGCTTGTGGGAAATACTGCCAAGTGAATCAAAAAGCATGCATACTTCCAATCCAAATACACTGGAAAAAGTACAGTCCACCATCCAGACACCCCAAACATACTAAGATCTGGGACACACTAATCCTAATCCCACATACTATAAGAACAGATAACTGGGTTTCTTTTGAGTATTGCCAGCTGGGAAGCAGCCAAGAAGCTTCTTTGAAGGCTTCATTTGTGTTGGTCTGAGGACATGGTGCTAACTTCACATTATCACGCAGAGTTTTCTCTGCACATCATGAATCAGAATAATGATGCCATATTATGTGAACAACATCAGTTAATTTGAGCACTGACGAGTGGTGCTTGTTTGTGAAACAGTCACTGCCACGATGCTAGAGCGTTGTAGGTGGTCCATGAATGAAGTCAAAAGAACCCACCCTCATATCCTGGTCTCTACATACAGCTCAGGTTCATGCTTTAATGTAAACCTGCAAGAATTTTTCACCTGTTTAATACATAGAGCTGGTTCAAACCACTAAGCCCTAACTATGACCAGCAGTATCAGTGATGCTAAGAAAACACTGCTGGCTGTTAAAATGGTTACCTGGTCCAATGTGAATAAACTAGTCACAAGCTCATTAACAGCATTCAACTCACTTTCCTCATGTAACACTGTACAGTTCTGTCCCATTATACATAACAGGCATTAACATCATTACTGTCATATGAATGTTTGTATCATAGAGATATCACCCATACTGTTCTGAGTCATGCCAGCATCACTGTCCTCCTGTTAAAAGACACATAAAGCAAAGTATTATGGGATATGAGCGATAAAGCTTTAACTGCCCACTGCAGGGACATCAACACATCTGAATGAACTCAAACAGACCCTGACAATTCTTAAACATTCACTGTCTCTCTCTCACAGGATTAGCATTATTTATCAAGCAGTTAGCAGGGCCATTTGTGGGGTCAGCAGATAATG
Organism: Botia kubotai; assembly: GCA_036877585.1. Lineage (NCBI taxonomy): Eukaryota > Metazoa > Chordata > Actinopteri > Cypriniformes > Botiidae > Botia > Botia kubotai. Next base: position 1,772 of record JAZGTI010004233.1, on the reverse strand, counting down.
ACTATCCTAATAAACAGGATACACTTAAAAACCTCAAAATGTCAAACTTGTACTATCTGCTTTATTCTACCACTATATACATTATCCACCATTCTCCATAATACTGATCACTATTATATATTGTCATCAGACACACGCAGCAGCACACAGATACAGCTATAATGACAGAAATGTCATTTTTGGAACTACTTCTAAAGCTGGTATATTGCATCAGTGATAAATCAATAAATGAGAATCATGTTATATAATTAAACATACATCAGCATTCGCATACAGCGCTGAGAGTGTAGTCAAATATGACGATGTCTGCGGGCTCCACGCCCGGATGCTAAAAGATGCATTGTGAAGGAGTCAAGCCATTCATTTAAAAGGTATTTCTGTGAGGCCTTAAGGTACAATTACACGCCAGTTAATAGACTTTGACAGCATTCAAATTCTATACAGCACAGACGCACGTGAATGGAATACATCAACAGAAAATGAATAGACCAGCACATGTTTCTACAGTCCACTGCATAATGACTTTAAGCAAAATTTGCACGTCATTTCTACCCAAAATTTGCATAAGCCTAAATGAGTAAAAGCATTTACTTTTGTACTTAACACACTGTATGAAGATGATCACTGATGACCAACCAGCCGACCCTTTTTTTTTGAAAGAGAAAGATTTATTTTAAATATTCGAATTACATTACATGACCCATCCATCTGTGTGACTGAATTTACTGCACAATCTATTACTACAAATTCACAGATGGTAAAGTCAATCTAGCACAAATAATGTAAAAGACTGAGGGCTGGGGTGGGCACATGTCCAGTTTACTGCAGACCACAGACATGCTGTATTAGGACTTGTAAAGGCCTGTAATCTTTAAGAGCCAACAAAGTTTGTTTGTTTGTTTGGCAGTCCCTTGACTTCACTGAGCCAGAGGTGGGATTTCCAGCCATAATCCTCTCAGCCTGATCCCCCCCACACACTACTGCCCTCTGATTAACAGCTGTCTCCAGTGTTTAAACATCAAACTACATTCAAACCTGACCGTGAGATAATCAGTGCTCAATAAATCACAATAAAACCAATCCTGGATTCTGATTGGTCAGTACAGTATTTCAGTCATACTAATACTCAATACAGTAACAGCTATGATTTAAGACTCAAAGCAACCATGTTACAATAAAAGCGTATGGCCCTTTAACCTAAAACCTGGGCATTTGTTCAGTTAGATATGTACTAATTATATAAATAAAAAATGCATCTGTAATATATATATATACTGTCCCTGGAAACACACTCACACTCACACACACACACACACACTCACACACAGACACTCACACACAGACACTCACACACAGACACTCACACACAGACACTCACACACACACACTCACACACAGACACTCACACACAGACACTCACACACAGACACTCACA
>JAZGTI010004232.1:0-28722 GCA_036877585.1 Botia kubotai | reverse complement strand
GATCTATTACTGTACAGTGAAAACAGCCAACAGTTCTTACCCTGGGGTAACACTGACACACAGACCAGACGGTTCCCACGCCCATCAGCAGCACTCCCATAGCACAGAATGTAACAAACACCTGCGGCTCCTCTAAGGAAATCATGAACATACCCAACGCCACCAGCGCTGTCCCCAGGACGATGAGCCCGTAGCGGTACGGCTTGTTCTCTGCCATGGGTGGAGGCTTGGAGGTCCACCGGTAGTTAACAGGGGAAAGGACCTGTGTCTGGAGCTCTGAAGCTATAGGTCTGGAGCTATAAGGCTGTGTCCCCTTAGAGGTTAATGGCTCCTGCTAAAGGCCGGACACAAGGACCTGTCGACAACCAAGATCTGGATCATTGAGCCCATAAAGGGTATCGGTCAGGTGACCTTCCCCCAGGCAAAAGTTGCATTGGTTTGAGCAATCGCACCGCGTTCCTTCCCAGAATAATGGAATCTTAATTATTAATGAGAAATACAATACAACTACTGTACATAAAGACTTTGGTTGCATAATATTTTTAGTTAACACAAACAAGTTCTTTTGTGTCATATAAGTCTTTATATGCTGAGGTAATAATAAAAATGAGTAATACACTTTAATAACATGTTTAAATGACAAACACAATAAACACATAATACCATATACACACAAAACAGAGACAGATGGTTGCTGATAGACCTCTTATGTGACATACAGAAGAGAGGCCCCTATAATCATACAAAATAATGTATCATAAACGTATAAAATAAGTCATTAGTGACAAGTTTCTTCATAGACCTGTAAAGCTGTTGTTTAAAGTAACCCAAAATATTAGTGTGCGGTTTATGTGAAGGTACATTGTGATCAAGACTTAACAGTTTATTTTAGCTTACCAACAAACATGGATGAAAAAGGTAAAAAACAAACCTTGATGTTCAGCAAAGTGAAGTGTACAAACGTCTACCGTGATAGTAATGTAACAGAACAGCACAAGACTTACAGAACTGTACAGAAAGGTTCATGCTGATTAAAGTCTGGTAAACATTCCATGGTCGTACATTTTATTTAGGGTTCAGCTCTCTGTTACTATTGGCTTTTCTCTACATGGTATCCACAGTCACTGCAGTGGTTACAGTTATAGCTGTGGTGGTCTTCATAGCTGTCTCATAGGACGGTGGGGGCTCCATCTGCAAGGGAGGGAGGATTTCAGGCAGGCTCTGTTGATTGGTGTCTGTGGACGGGGGTAACTGGACTGTATGGCAATTATCTTCTTCTGTAGCTCTGCGAATCCTATCCAGTCTCCTTGAAAAGGAAACAGCAATGACTCATGAATAACGTGTGTTATTTGTATGTATGTGTGTCTTAGTTATGTACCATGTCATGGTATCGATCAACTCATCTTGACGTGGATAAATAAGGTGTTTATTTTTCTTTCTACAAGCAAGTACCATTGAACCCATGGACTGAAGTGGTTAGTGCACAGGCGTCAGACAAACTGAGTTGTAGCGCTAATTGGGAAAGACAGGTCTGAATCTGGCCTTCGTCTTAACTGCCTTCTCCATATTAAATGTTATTTCTCCTCATTTCGAACAGACTCGGGTAACCTCATCGCTTAACAAAACAACTGAAAATACTCGTTGAATATTACACACCACTCTCTCTCCTTCCATTCATGACAATAACACTTCATTAAGTTGTTTTCAGTCAGGTTTCTGTGTTTATCAGCGTCCCTGTAACTGCCGATCGTGGGTTCAGTCTTAGGGAACACACATACTGATCAAATGTGTATCTTGAATGCACTGTAAGTCACTTTGGATTAAAGTGTGTAAATGTCAATGTAGGTTTCTTCTCTTAACCCGCAGTCAGTCAGGCTTTAACAGTAGACATTAAACAGAGACTGCACTGCTATCCACCACGAGAAACTAATTTCAATCTTTAGTCTCGTTGACACGGTTTTAACAGACCACACCCCTACATCACAAAAGCCAGGCCCTTTTACTTGGTGCTGCCAAGTTACCACTCAAGAATATCTAGCAGCTGCAGAACACGCAAAAAAACACCCTAGCAACCAGACAGCAACGACCTGGCAACCACCCAGCACCCTGAAAGCACCACTCACATTTTCTCCAGAGAAATCTTGGTAAATGTTTTTAATATCACCGCTTTTATTAGTGAGAAGATTTGATTTTTGGGGGCCTTGCCCTCCAAATTTGCTATTGACTCTGATGTTGGTTTTCTTCATTTATAATCCAAATCTGCTCCATGATACTTTTTGGTTTGAGTACAACTGCCAAAATTTTGCTCACACTCTTTCCCATTTTCCTGAAGATTGTTAGCCTTATAAACCCTATAATGATACCTGCACCATATCTGTACAATGTTTGAGTCTTACCTCTGTACTGCAGTTGCTTGATGGTGGGTGTAGCAGGTCCCTGTTCGTGAGTGTAGAAGAAGGTGACCCGGCACAGCGTCACCTTCCAATCCATGACGGGATTTGACGGCCTTATAGAACGCATGGAAAAGAAAGAACAGACCCATGCACACTATGCATGCTATGCCGATGACAAACCCGTATGGCGGGGTAAACATCACAAGCACCACACCTGCCATCACCAGCAAGACCCCCAATAAAACCAGCCATCTGTGCTGGGAGCACATATTGTTTCCTCTGGTTGTGCCATCACAAGCAGTCCCATTGTCTGCCGTGATTGTGACATCAGGTGCCTCGCTGTGCATGTGTGTATGAGATTATGCGAGGATGTGTTTGACGTTGTGTTGTACACAGCACAAAAGCCAGACCTGTGCTGGTGTCGACTCACATCCTTAGAATGTCCAGCCACAGATTGCAGACCACGCTACACACGTCACGCATCACTCCTACAACGCAAACAACATAAAGAATTTATTAAAAAACTAAACTTTTTTCTAGGTTTAACATGCAATGTCGTTGTTAAATGAATTAAAGTAACGCAACACAGCATTAGAATAGCGTCTTGCCAGTACTAAAAATAATAGCTAAAACAATTTAAACAACGGTACAATTATTAGCGAAGAATTGTTTGTCTAATGTTCGTCTTTCTAATAAAACTGTGTAACAAAATACACCGTGCCAACTGCAACGTTGATCCTGTTTCCATATAGATGCAATGAAATGCATATTGTGTGCTTATGCATTTTAATTAAGTAAATTAATCTTTTTTAAAAAAAGATAATCGGTGCGTCCGACTAATCGTTTTAAAAATCATGCATTATAGACGCCTCGGTAGTCCAAAATACACAATGCAGAAAGTGAAACTCAGCAAAACATGCACAGTCGAATAATGTAACAATCGGCCAAAGTAACAGTGTAAACAGCGTAAATAGCCTGTTGGAGTCAGGGTTTGTTCATGTCCTCCGATGCATAGGCTACAGTACCTTGTCGCTTGCCTCTGTTGAAAATTATGAAAATAACCAGATCATCAAATCCTGTGAACTCTTCGCTTCAAACTCCGCCTCGGTTTGATATTTCCTCATAGAGCGAGATTGCTTCATGAAAACACTAACTCGTCCCATAGCCATTAAGTGTTGTAGATATGTCATCTGTTGCGTTTTCTGGGTGCATGTAAACGTGAAGAGGAAGTGATCGGGTTTATGGGCGGAGGTTGATGCCACAAAAAGGACGCCGGGCGTGGTAGAGCAGAAGTGGACCCTTGTGAGACTCGCGTTTTGACATTTTGAACACTAAAGCATAAACATAAACAAATGTTACTGTGTGCAAACATACACGCAGGTCACTTTTCACATAGGGTAACTTAAAGCAGCGATCTCAGACTTACGCAGACAAGCACATCGCTTGCCAGGGCACCAGTCATTGCACAGCGCAATGCAATGACCATAAATCCATCACATGGCCCTTAAAACAAAACAGTACATACACTAGCATAGCAAATGCACTCAATACTCGCACACGATCAGATCATAAGGAACTACTCACATGACAAAAAGCAGACACTTTTATCACATATTTACACATTTCAGACGTTGTTTACATTTCATACATAAAACCAAGCTGTAGAATTTATAGAAACTGATTCCGTAGAATTCAAAACCCAGTGTGTATGCGAGAAAATGAGTTATGTGCAATATCACTATGTCACTCATCCAGCACAGCATTTTCCTCCCTTACTGGACACACCCAATTCAAGCTTTGCAGTTTCTACCCAATAGCTCATGAGTTGAATCAGGTGTGTTAGATGAGGGAGATGTGCAGTATTGGGGGGCGTTCCAGGACTTTGAGAATATTGCTGTAGTGTTTAGCACATTCAAAACAGGGAGAAAAGATAGCATTGGTTATCCTTCAGGTTTTTAATAAAAAACCAAGTACAACATTTCAAATAAACATTCCAGCATGCAGACAAACTGATGCAAACAGCCTTCGGTGGATTCATTGTTTTTGCGGTTTAAAGGATACACACCATATATGGGCAAAGCACGTAATGATGGAATAGCCAGAAGTATCCTTGTTAAAAGATGACTATCATAATAATGGTTGAGTCAGAGGAAGTGGCGACTATGAATGTCATGTTTAATAGTGTTCCAGACAATATCAAGAGAGCATTAGTTCACCATTAAACCCAGTAATGCACTGAAGCTGTGTGGTTTTCTCTGCAGAGACGGGTTCCCGTTATCACGCACGTCTTATTCATGTATCATCTCTCTGAAGCGATCCGAGCTTGTGATTTTTGTTTTGAGTCTGTATCAATCATGTGCTTACAGTTATTAAAAATGTCCTGTATACGCTTAACACACCCTGAGGTTTAGGAAAGCCTAAAAAATAAATAAATATGAATAAAAACGTTCAGCATCATTAATCTAACCCATTTTCTGAAAACGTTGGTTCTATATAAAATAACAAAAGAGGTTAAATACCATGCGCATTATAATTTAAGGGGGAAAGTGTGGACAAGTGCATCTGTTCAGGCTAATATCCTGTTAACCGTTACTGTCGATAGAACAATCATTTTTCGGCGGTTTGCATCACACATTTCATACACACACGTTTTCTAGAACTTTAATGAACTATTTAAATGTTCCGGCTATTGTTTATATGGCAATTTGTTGTTTTCAAAAGAGAGGACGAGATTAATCACTTGCTTCCAAACACCTACTACACAGATTTTATATTTATAACACATGTAATTAAACAAAATTCATAAAATCCTACATTTCAGTCTAAATAAGGCAGTAAACACAGGTTTGAGATTCGAACTCCTTGACATCTGGCCTCTGTTTTGCACTGTAAATATATCAGGAGATGAGGTTCTAAGTTCAGTCATGAAGAGATGAAAATGTCAGGGAGACTTTAAACTTCAAAACTGATCTCCCGCGAGCGTCCAAAGAGAGGTTCGGTCAGCAGCTGTGTGTCTGAGTAGCTGCGTCTCAGGTGCGTGGAGCTTCTAGTGGTTTTGATGGCCACCTCGTAAGGCGGTGGAGGTTCCATGTCCCAATGAGGCGGCCGAACCCGACTGGTAGGGCTGAAGCATGTGGGCTCCATGGGGGGGTAATCCAAATCCTCACCAAACACACCTCGCCTCTGTAACGTCCTTCAAAATACAAACACTATTATGTTCAAACTCACATAAACATATACAGGCTATTTTAAATTTTAAGCAGAATATTAGGCGCTAGATAATTGGGACCTTGAGGAAAGGTGGTAAACCTTTATCACCACTAGATGGCATAAAAGAGCCTCTGAGTATCAAATAACAGCGGAGCCGAGCGCAACTGAGTGGCCGCAGTTGTTAGACTTCTCCACTAAGTGATTTTTAATGACATCTGCGGTTGAGAAAGAGATGCAAGGAGAGGAGAGATGGTGCAAATCCAGAGGGATACATGGAATATATATGGAAAATTATTACTATGGTTGTTCCTTTCAATTCCATTTATGATTTTCCATGTATGATCTGTTTGGAAAAATTTCGCTTAGACTTTCCGGAGAAAATGGTAGATGATAAGACGTGCATCATGTTTTATTCATCTAATGGATGTTATCTCTTAGAGAACAGCTCTTAGGCTGTTGGCAGCTACCCCGTGACATTTTTACAACCCTCAAAAATGTGTGGTTAAAATGGAAACTCTTGATGTGCTTTTTAGCAACTTCCTGCTGACAGCGGCTGATCTCAGGCTGGCTATGATTTCATTTTCTCTACGTTTCATTTAGTTTTATTACAAACAAATATCGCAGACATTCATTGGTGTAATTTTAAGTCCACTTACCCGTGCAGAAAAACAGACTGAGATTCAGGAAAGTGGTTTCCGGGCGGTGGGGTGAAGAGGACTTGGCTGTAGTCGTGGCTGTACTCTTCATTGTAAGGCACCGGGTTTCTCTTTCCGTTCATAGCCCAGAAGAGTCCCAATATCAGCATCACCGCCCCGAGCACCACGCAGCACATAGTAAACGCCTGGAGTCTACTTTGATTAGAAGTTAGAAATGCGGTTGAGCCACCGGTAACTATTAGAAACACTCCGATGAAAATAGCGCCATGATGTAGGGAAGGCATAGTGCAAGATCATGTATGATTCGGCCGTTTAAAGCCTGTATCTCAAAGGTTCAGCGCGCATCGTCCAGTTTTACTTCTTTAGGATGACATTGAGCTGTAGACTCCAGAGAGAACAAAGTTCTTAGGTCCGAGATGTTTTATCATTGGTTCGCTTTTAAGGAAAATTGCAGGTCCTGTTGATGACACAACATTTGCATAATATGAATGGTAATACGGTCATATTACCCGATGTCTTGATTTAGCCAATAGTAATGACAAATTCTTCCAAGAAAAAAACAACGCACTTTAAATTGCATTAAGGTTCACAATCGCTCACAAATAATATTAACAAAAGAACATACAGTCGTGTCACTCGATCAAATCGATCAAAACTCAGCGCTGTCCATGAATATCAGGTGAAGCGCTTCTGATAGCTGTCAAATGAGCGCAGCTACTTGCTGACAGTCAAACTCTGTTATTATAAGAGCATCATTACGAGTTCACGCCCCACCCAGAAGCTGTCTGTAGGCCAGATGCTTATTGGCCTAACTTTAAAAATATGATTTCCAGCCAGAAGACTTATAATAATCTCTCTTGTTTTATTTTACATGTTTTTTAAATAGATCCCCCATATAATGTGGGATAACATTAAAACTAGTTGATAGATGCATGTGCAGACTATTTAAATGCGACTCATCATAATTTTGTCACTTTAATAGTTTACATAGATTGATAGTCATTGTACATGTATGATATGGTTGTTAATACCGGTACAGTTTTACTGTAGTCACTCGCCCCATGGCTCTACTGTGTGATATTGAACGCATGGTACTGTGTCAATGGTGTGACGGCGTTTCTACCCTGTAATTGGATAAAGAAATACACGTCACTACTGGCGTCATCTGAATTGACGCAACACTGACCAATCACCGCACGCTGGAGGAGGTCCTTCTAGTACCACCTGGGCAAATTCCAAAAAAGCAAACAAACCACCGACCGCAAATATCGCGCTTGCAACAGGAAACTTCTGCATACGAGGAATATTGCACAAAATATCGGCTTATTAAATCGTATTTATGCACGTGTTTTATTATAATGTATATCCGCTGTAAACGCAAATAAAAAGCGTTTGCCAAATCAAAGCCAAGCAACAACTTACGAAAGTTTTTTTAATTGTGATTTTTAAAAGCTGTCGGAATGGATCTGTTGTTATATTTGGGTGGGTTAGTTGTTTTGTTATTGTTATGGATTAAAGTAAAGGGCTTGGAGTACGTAATGATACATCAGAGATGGATCTTCGTTTGTCTTTTTCTCCTCCCCTTATCCGTCATCTTTGATGTATACTATTACCTGCGCGCCTGGGTCATCTTTAAGTTGTGCTCAGCGCCCAAGCAGCACGACCAGCGGGTCAGAGACATACAGAGACAGGTAACAGTAAAACCTCTGCATTTTTCATAATAGAGTTGGTATGTGCATTGAAATTCTAGATTGTTACTTCTTCACCAATCATTGCTGTACATAAACTTGTGAAGTATCACATTATTGCACATGCAATAGAAGAATATGCACAAAATAGTGCGTTTGGTATACAAATAAAAATGCATGAAAATGCATGGTGATTATCTAAAATAGAAATGATCTAAAGTAAGGTGTTTATCTAAAACATTTACTGTTTCTGTTTTCCAGGTGAGAGAATGGAAAAACGAGGGAGGAAAGAAACACATGTGTACCGGTCGTCCTGGATGGCTGACTGTGTCTCTCAGGGTGGGAAAGTACAAGAAGACACACAAGAACATAATGATTAACATGATGGACATCCTGGAGGTCGACACAAAGCGACAGGTGACTGATGTCATTCTGGACTGATTGTATGCTAGCTTCATTATATGCTAGTGTATATCAAAAAGTTGACAAATTTTCATAGTTAAACACGTTTAACATTTACAATATTCCTCTTCTGAGATGGACCAGAAATATCGATAACTCATCTTGCACTGTACAAATTTGTCCAGTTAAAATTTGAATAACTTCTACCAATTTTTTAGGTGGTACGTGTGGAGCCTTTAGCTAACATGGGTCAGGTGACCGCTCTGCTGAATTCTATTGGCTGGACATTGCCTGTGTTGCCTGAGCTTGATGACCTCACAGTTGGTAAGTTTTAATTGAGAATCAAATAAAGGAATGTAATTTGTGTTAAAATGACAGAAAGAAATTTTTTGATGTGCAGTTCTAATCAATTTTCAACCCAGTCTTGCAATAGTGGCATTTCTTTAGTCCTAGTTAGTTTGGTGATAAAACATACATTTTTAATGTAAATGACCCCTGTCAAAACGAGTCAAATTCTGTCCTTGGTTTCAATAAAAGCTGTTTTTGGAATAACACAGAAGTTTTGAGTTCGGAACCTTGCCGGATATGTTTATAATAAAATGACCTCTTAACTGTCAAAAAAAAGTTGAAAAGTTGACAAACGAAGGAAAATTAGAATTCACAGTTTATGACACCTTTAATCCAATTCCTTAAGGTGCACAAAACACTAAATGTTTATTCATATAATTCATGTAATTAATTTAGATGCATCTAAGCATTTTCTAATGAACTGTATTTAGCTCATGATTCACTGTTTAGTTACAGTCTGTCATCTTGTACGCGTACACCCGCCCCCATATGTCTCACAGGAGATTAGTTTGTTGTCTCCAAGCACTTGCAAATATTCTCTTTCTGTACATTGAGCATAACATTTTCTGCTGATCGATACTGTATGTCGTGTGTGGTGCATCAGAGGCTACTTCTAATTGGGTTATGGATGAGCATAGTCCCTGTTTCAATGAGGCAGATTAGATTAGGAAGGATATTGCTGAAAGTGTTTATAGATCCCAGAAAAGAGTGTCTACAGGCTGAGAAATGTTTTACGCTGGCGCTCCTTCAAATTCATTTCATGTCTACAGAGACACAGTTCTTATTACTCAGACAAGGGAAAGGTGTGTTGTGTTTGTAATGTGTTAGACGATAAGAGATATTTCTGGTCACATGTATTGATTCCTATAGCTTGGAAACTTCACGAATCTTAAAAAAAGCTTTGCACTAAACCATTTGTGGAAAAACACAGTTCAGAATCACGCCTCTGTATTCAATGGTCAGTTGTTTGGATTTTCGAACCTTTTTGCGCGTTAGCTCACAGTTAAATTTGGACGTAAATTTTTAAATATACGTTAATATAACACTGCGTTTTACCAAATTAAATGCAACAAGTTTCCAACAAATTTGTCTGTGCATTCAGAAAACTAACTGCTATAAAAGGTGGCACAATCACAGCCAATCATAAGACAGATTTTTTACTAGTTCAACCAAAATGTTTTTTAAATTGTCTGAAATTTCAACTTTTTTTTCTAAACATCACCCGATCTGTCATGGATCTTTAAAAAATGGCAACTTGTTTTCATATAATGTTCATAAATAGAAACTAGAGCTGCTGAGCTTTAAAATGGCATAAAGTAAAAGTAAAATGTTAAACATTACATTTATATTATATAGTTTCTTTGGTGATTGTAATGTCTTCTCTGTGTGTCTCTCTTCTTTCAGGTGGGCTGGTTATGGGTACAGGCATCGAGTCTTCATCCCATATCTATGGCCTGTTCCAGCACATTTGTGTGGCCTATGAACTGGTTTTGGCTGATGGTAGTCTGGTTCGTTGTACAGAGGTGGGTCCTTTGCTATACAGTAGATGTGAAATATATATACTTTTATAATTCAGGGGCCTTTTCAGATACTTGAATATTTGTATCAGACTCATGAGTAGTTTTGATGCAGAAAAAATTCCAACATGTATGAATACAAGAGCTTCATTAAATCCTTAAAGGAAATCCGAAAATATCAAAATCTGTTTATCTACACGTCACTACATCAACACAGAAATTTCAGATCTTCGACGAAAGATTTCTGAGCTTTTTCACATAATTTGTGAACAGTGACATTTATTTCCATTCCCCACACAATTGTTTGATTGTTTTTAATAGTATTGTGTTTGCAATTGTTTCGTGTTTGTCCCCCCGCCCACAGAAAGAAAACTCGGATCTGTTCTATGCAGTTCCTTGGTCCTGCGGTACTCTGGGCTTCCTGGTGGCGGCAGAAATCCAGATCATTCCAGCTCGGAAATGGGTGAAGCTTCGCTATGAGCCCGTTCGTGGCCTGGATGCTATCTGTCAGAAGTTTGCAGAGCAATCAGCCAATAAGGAGAATCAGTTTGTAGAAGGACTGCAGTACTCTAAGGATGAAGCTGTGATTATGACTGGCATTATGACAGACCATGTGGAGCCTGGCATGGTGAGACCAAATAAATGTAATAATAATCTAAATGTTGTATTTGAAAATTGTTTATGATTGAACAGCTTTATATAATTATACCTTTATCTGTCTTTCTCTTCGTCTGTTAGAGTAACTGTATAGGCTACTACTACAAACCGTGGTTCTTTAAGCATGTGGAGGGCTTCCTCAGGGAGAACCGTGTGGCAGTGGAGTACATACCGCTCAGACATTACTATCACAGACACACACGCAGCATCTTCTGGGAATTACAGGTAAATGAAACTCCTTTCATATTTATGTTTTATTGTGTTTGAAAAATTAACATTTATGCATTTGGCTTTCCAATGCAACTGACAGTGCATTTAAGATATATATTTATCAGTTGTGCATTGCCCGGGCTTGAACCCACCGCTTTGGCGTTGCAAGCGCCACGCATTACCAGCAAAATGAACTCGAGAATTTTAAGTAAATTAAAAACAAATGGAAGAAGAAAATAGACAAAAACTAAATGCATTTGTACAATGCACACATGTATATATCAGTTTATGAATACTCTCTGTATTTCTTACCTCTTTCTGTACATACATTACATTGGATTATTTTTTTGTGGTAATTTTTATTTGTCCTCCAACAACTCTTTATTCTTTATCCTGTGAGTTATAGATTTCATATACCTTTTTCTAGTCTGCATGCAATGGTATTGAGATAAACTATATTACAGGGCTCAGAAGTATCTTAAACCATTTTATGTATTGTACTTCAATACTGTGTAAGGCCGGACAGGAGTAAAGTATCTGAGTTTGTAATTTACTTGATTTTCTCCATAACTTTACTGTACTGCTGCTGTTTGAGAAACAGTTGGTTCCTCGACCGTGGGTTCCATTAGCTCTGGCATTGTTCACTTGTACTATAAAAAGACAAACGTTGCTTTCTCCCATTTGAATAAGCCACACTTCTCTTTCTCATATTTAACTCTTTTGTTTCACCCTCAAATATACATATAAACACACATATACACACAGTTTTGAGGCATTGTATGCACTAAAGCCGCCCATCATGCCATTAGCTACAGCCTGTTGATTGGCTAATCCAGTCTGGTGTTATTCAATAAATGATGCAGCTATGGCTTAGATGGACAAGAGAAGGGGTAGTGATGCACTTTCTTTTAAATATGACTTTTTTAAACTCCATAATTGTGTTCATACACTCACATTTCCTGTCAGCACTTCCTGTGATGACTATGGAAGTATCGATCTATCAGTACATTTGCGTTCTTATACATCATCTTGTTCTTTTATTTTTCTTCTGTCGTACATTCACAAACTATCCGTTATCTGTAATAAGTCAAACTTACTGCTTTCATTTCCATAAACTTAACCTCTGTGTTCTCATTGGTTCCCAGGACATCATTCCATTCGGGAACAATCCATTGTTCCGGTACGTGTTTGGCTGGATGGTTCCTCCTAAGATCTCTCTGCTGAAGCTCACACAGGGAGAGACCATCCGCAAACTATACGAGCAGCACCACGTGGTGCAGGATATGCTGGTCCCCATGAAGCACATGAAGACATCCATTCTACGTTTCCATGAGGACATACATGTGAGACAAACACATTTAATTCAATTTACATTTATTTCTACAAATACTTTTCATTTTTGTATTGTTGCAAAGCATCGTTACTGTATCTACATATTAGTATAGAGGGATATGGAAAAACAAAACAAATACAAAATTATATATATACAAATATATATATATATATATATATATATATATATATATACGAAAAAATGTCATCTCAGCTAACAGTTTCCACAAACAGTTAAAGAATAACGCTTTTATTACGTATGTTTTTAGAACGTTGGCTAATGACATACATCGATGAAAAACAGTACACTAAAGTTACTGCAATGTATTTTGGTAACTTTGAGAGAATTTTTAGCCAATGTTCTGAGAAGGTTTCTTGTTAGCTGGGATGCAGTTTTAATCACACAGCCCTTGATATCGGTTTCCAGCCATTTGCTCATGACGTCTGTTTGGAGGGCAACCCGGAAGGCTCATGAGTTCCCTTTGGAATTTCTAATGGGTTTTCAGAGTAGTGGATTTCGATTTTTGAGGAAAAAAACATCTCTGGTAGATGTTACTTGATGAGGCTTTCCCGCTACATAAGGACTACAATGGCTGTCTGATTCATCAAGCATGTAAACTTACATCTATGTGGTAGTTGTAGTCCATATATAGCAATGTTTCTAAAGTACGCGGCAGTTCCAGAATTTAAGTATGAGCTGGAATAGTGTGTGATTTATGTTGCAGAACAAAAAGGGGAAAGTCATTTCACCACAGACCTTACTGTACTTAAAAACAAAAACCGCTGTTCTCAAAAATCCATTAAAAATTTAAGAGGGAAATGCTGAAGTTGTCTATGCTAATTCGCACTCAGGTTTTAGGATTGAAAACTGCAGAGCTGTATATCATAATCACAACAATGCTAATCAGTTTTTAAAAAAGGGAACAAAATGAACATACTGTGCAATTGACCAATTCAGTCATGTTTATACTGTAATGCACTATATTTAGTATTCAGTGCATATTTTTACTTTTCATTTGATAGCATTGAGACGTTGGTTCTATTCATACAGTTATTATAAGCATTTTAAACACATTGATTGATTTGTGTTTTATAGGTGTATCCTCTGTGGCTTTGTCCCTTCATGCTGCCCAACCAGCCTGGAATGGTGCATCCTAAAGGAGATGAAGATGAATTGTATGTTGATATCGGAGCATATGGGGAGCCCAGAGTGAAGCACTTTGAGGCCAAAGCGACCACACGCCATCTGGAGAAGTTTGTCAGAGATGTTCATGGGTCAGTTATTATCTTTTATCTGTGTGTTTATTATTGTGTAACACAAATCTCCAGACTTACACTTATCCCTTTGTTTTAGGTTTCAGATGTTGTATGCCGATGTTTACATGGAGAGACAGGAATTCTGGGAGATGTTCGATGGCGCATTGTATCATAAACTCAGAGAGCAGCTCGGCTGTAAAGACGCATTTCCTGAAGTCTATGACAAAATCTGCAAGTCTGCAAGACATTGAATCCATCTCATCTCAAAATGTAAACAACAGAATAATGCGGTACAACTGTACAACCATTTTTTAGGGAACAGCCAGCTGAATTACAGTCCCACTGTAACATGTCAATATTTTTGTAGGCTAAACTAAAATATAATTGTTAATGTGTTAAACATATTATAATATCTTTCATTAACTGGTAAATAACAAACAATATACACACCAATGTTTAACTGACAGGAGATTTATACAACGTGAATGATTATTTTTAGAAGGTAACACTTTATTTTCTCTTTGTTACGTTAAATTATTATGCATAATTACATGCAGCAAACCCAAAACCAAACCATATGTGAACGCCTTAAAATAAAGTGTAACCAAAAAATCAATCAAGTTTAAAGTTATAATCAAAGTTTTAAGACTTTTGTAACTATCTGATAAGCATTATAATAATAAAAAAAAATTATTCCTAACAATCCAAAATGTATGTTGAGGTAACATCAAGCACTTATGAGCCTTTATGAATGTATTTACTATTAATTTCCTGTAGGTGTCCAATAATGTATCAGTCATAGTTATGTATTAGAAAAACTAATGAGTTGTTAAAAATGTGAAATCTTGGTCTATGAACAAAACATAAATCCTATGAAAAATGCAGATGAGACAGTGTAAACTTAAAAGGACCAGAGGTATATGCTTTAAGTGGACATGTGTCTTCTCATGACATTGGTTCAGCAGTTTTGACAAATCCGTATACAGCTTTTGAGTATGAACCTACTGTTCTCATTTTAGAGCACATCTGACTGTTTAATGTTCTGTGTACTGCGGGACAGGTCATCAATATTTAGGCTCTATTTTCTTAAAAAGACTTCATTTAAAATGTGTATTGTTTAGCTTAAAAACATTAATATTTGGGAGTACACCAGCATATAGCATATGTTCTTAAAACTAACACACATGGACTAAAAGCCACAAAACCCTGATTTTATCAGGTCTTTTTTCCACTGGTTTTGTGAACACTGTGATTATGTGTGACAGAATAAAAAACTAAATGGTTTTTCCTTATTCATTTTGTTTTGAACTAATGGCATTCGTGCACATACACTCCACATAAAAAACAGTTTTAAAGGTGCTCAACATGCATGTGTGTCAATTGATTTATGGGTGAAAAACAATCTGTAAAACATAATCACTCTCCTCTAAAGGGCCCGTATGATGGCCACAGGAAGGCTCTGTGGTCCAAAGGAACATTAACACTCACAATCTCTCTGCCTGTAACATGACAACAGCCTGTTATGATCCATAAAACCTTAATCAGCAGTCAATTTCATGCCATATAATGGCAACATGAACCGCAGTTATTAATATTAACGTAGCTCATCTTGAGAGGCCCATCTTATTTCTCAAGATAACCCGGGCACAGTGCATCTCTCGCTACAGTACGTGTGCTTGTTGCTTTCCAGGCAGTTGAAGTATCTCTTCATGTATTTGCACCTCAAAAAGTAATTTCCCTAATCAGATTTTTGTCTTGTTCAGTAAAAACTGAAATTGAAACATTCCTAAAACATAAAAATACAGTTTGCATATAGGGCAAGAAAATTAAATCTTATTAAGGATAGGTTCTCTTAAAACAAGTTAATAACAATAATAACAAGTTAATATGTTGTTTAAGATAAAGTAGCTGTGTTAAACTCACATATTCTTCATTATATCAGTCCACTGAGTCTGGAAGCACAGGAAAGCATGGACGCTGACATGTTGCTGCTTGCTCAGGAGTGATGTCATATCTGCTGGGCTCCTTAGATGTCTGCTGAAACAGTCAAAGATGAGTAGATGTCCATCAGTCACTTGACACAAACACACTAGCGCAAAAACTAAACCAGGCCTAATACTCAACTAATGTCTGTCAGACTTTTGATCAGATTAAGAATTAAAAAAAAAGATCCAATTTAAGATAGAAACTCCTCACAATGTGCTATTTTCTGATTTTGTTTAAGTTCAAGAAATACATTTTTAGAATACATTTTAAACTAGACTAGACTAGACTTCTGTCTCCATACACAATAGATGGGCCCTTGTCTTTCATATGGAACCGACATGTCTCCCTCTAGTGACGGGAATATTAAACTTCACAACTTTAAAGAGTTTCTTTCCGCTCTCACATCTGTATAAAACCACCAGGCCTCATCTGCAGTTCCTATGTGACGCACATATTGTCTCCTATTAAGCAAACATAAACAAACCTAGACCGCTTCTCATCATTACATCATTTCAGCAGTCAATGCGATTTCTAAGACTCACTGATTTTGTTCTCCTGTAGTTGCACATGGTAATGGCTGTAATCTAATGCCCTGCACATGTTAACCAGAAGCAGCAGGACAGTGGTAGAGAAAACGCCCCAGAGAATCACCCTGTCCTTTGCTCATTCACACCCATTAACTACAGACCAATGACACGGAGAGCTCTAATTAATTCACCAGTTTGAACATGTCCCGTGAAGAGACTGTCAGAGTGAATGTTGTGATTATGTTCTCTGATTATTTACAGTTAGTACAGCTGTAATTAAAGTCTTTATTTGTTGTACAATACACTGGGCTGACACATCAAAACCTGTTGCATAAAATTATATGAGTGTATAATATAATAACAATAATAATAACATCAACAACAATAATAATATATTAGTATGTAAGGTATGTGTACAAAATGTGTGACATGCAAACCCTGTCTGTAAGTAATAGGACAGTCTATAGGAGTTTTTAATAAAACCAAATTATTATTTTTTAGTGTGAATACATTTTAGATCCATTCAGCCTCGACTCATTGCATTGCTTTTCCCCGCCCACCACCCTAGTAACCACAGAAAACCAGTCCACACAAACCACGCCCCCCAGTGCGGCTGTCAACTGAAACCACGCCCACCAATATGGTCGACCAATAGAACCAACAGTTCGAGATTCACTGCAGCAAACCGGTTCCTCTACCGCACATTGATGGTATCCCACAGGCCGAAACCAGTAACCGGCCACCGGCGAATAACACAGTCACAGGTCATCGTCCGGTGAGTAGATCGTGGTGACAGCGCGTAGCATTAGCTGTAAATACATCCAATCTTTGGATATACACTGCAGGCGTTCAAGCCGGTGTGTAACTTAACGCAACAGAAATGCTAACCATTGACCTCCTATGTGAGCGTGCATGTCTGTGTATTACTGGGTGCCAGATCAAATATTAGCATGATTTTCCAAAAAGCTGCCTTCCTAGATTGCATTTCTGGGCACGGTATGCGCGTGCTACAGTTTTGGATTCGGAACGTACCCAAAACTGTAGTCTAGGTAGGCAGCGTACTAGGTTTCGAGACACAACCCATGACGTGCTGGACATGTCGATAAATGCATAGCATAATACTGTGCAGCCAGTGCTACAGATACGATTCATGTTAAGACGTATTTAGGAAGGTTTGATCGACATGGTTTGTTTCATTATTGCATGTAGGTGAAAGGTGACCGCCTCCACCTCTGTTGTTTATACCGCAAGGTGCGAGCTGTAGTGTGACGTCACACCAAGTACACGACTAAAACTTGACATTAAACTAATGTGATGATTTTAAACAAGTGGCATGAAGCAAAATTAGCTGTGCGATTTTGTGAAACCTTTAAACAGCATCGTGAAAGTGCGCGAAGCAGGTGACAGAGGACCTTGAGAGCATCTGGGGACAATGACTACAGACAGAGAGACTCCCATCACTGCTAAACTCCTCCACCTGATGTTCCTCTCCACCTTCTGGGGAATGCAGATATGGGTCACCTTTATATCGGGTAAGCTTGTGGTCAAAAATAGGTTTATAGGTTGATGTAGGGCATTATTTATTCATTAATTGTTAATTAACGTTTATGAAACAAGGTATGTACGTGACCTGCAAGGTCTTTATAATGAGTGTAATATTTATTCAATTCGGTTCAGTTCACATTCATTTGTATAGCGCTTTTTAGAAAACAGTGTTTCAAAGGTGCTTGTGAAAAAATGAAAGTTGTACTTTTGTCAGACAAGTGTGTTATTAGAAGTGATCGTTGAATTTTACAGGTGTAATATAGTACAGATTACGCAGTTGGCTAAACACTTTTTATTTATTTATTTTTTACACTGTTATGTTTTGTGCAGGCTTTGTGATGGACAACCATCTGAACCGGCACACGTTTGGCTTCATTCAGAGCCGGCTCTTCCCGTTTTACCTGCATATCGGCTCAGCCTGTGCGTTCTTTAACCTCACCATCTTCACCATGTACCACCCCAGCGACCTGTTGGATGACAAAGAGGCCTTCCAGGTACTGAAAACATGTTCTGAAGTGTTCCACTCTCATTTTGTTGAGAAGGGTTATGCTCATCTGTGCTCCTTCAGAGTAGATTAATATAATCCACCTTTTTCATTTAATCCACATTTTTATAATCCTACTTCCACAAATATTATTTGTATATCTTTGCGTATATCTTTTATTGTAGGTAAAGTTGTTGTCAAAATGTCAAAGCTTTTTCCATACCATAAAAATGACTGGCGATCACTGGTCATTAAGTGTAATTGCAATTTTTCTTGGTTTAATTAAAAAAATGCAATTGAATACAAATTAGGTTGTGATTTGAAAACTCAACAAAAATCAATAAAAACGTATTTGTTGCTTATCTGAAAAACTACTAAACTACTAAAAACTAGTAAACTACTAAAAAAGGGATGTTTTCTTTTGGTCATCTTACCTCACACACGGCACCAACCGAGTCATTACAACTGGTGCCTATCCAAAAAGGTGCTTATTGTTCTTTGTTCCCAGATGTAGTTTCCCATTTTTTTTGTTCCCATGTAGAAATATGTAACTGTACTTAACCTTTATCGTCAGTAGTGTATGTTAAATTAAATAACTTCAGTTTGATTTTTCCCCAGATCTTTATTTATTTCGTCTGTGTGACCGTGGCAGCAGTGAATGCCCAGTGGTTTGGTCAGATGACCTCTGAAATCATGGCAGACATGCATTTGATTGAGCAGGCCTGTGGGCTGGGTCAGGACATTGGACTTTCATCCAATCGGGAGGCTTATTGCAAGCTCTGTGAGACTGACTCTAAGTATAAACGGCTGAATGGCCGGCTATGGTTATACCACCTGCTTTCCTCTCTTTGTAACATATGCTGTATCATATGTAATGGATACAGTCTATATTACCTGGCAGAAAACCTCACCACACTCTGAACACCTTCCTGTGCACCTTCCACACCCCCCAGGGCGGGGTTACATACCCACAATGCAACGCGAAACCCTCAGATTGCATCACTGATAAACTGCTCTCAGGTGCTGGATTACCTCCTGACAAATCTGGTCATTATTGTTCTGGATTGTGTCTTTGAAGTATTTGTGTTTTACATACATATAATATAATTTTTTTGTTTTTTTTGTATATTGGAAGATGTTACCTACATAGTTTATGAATGAAAAGGGGATTTTTCATGACGTTCTGGGAACGCTTCTAAAAACGCAACCTCATTCTGTCACAAAGCAATCGAAGTTCTGTATACGGGATGTCCAGTGTATATTTATGTATTATTTAATGATTCGATGCGGTATCTTTTGATCTAACCACTTATTTTGTCTTTTGTTTGTGGTCAGTTGATAGCGAGTCCAGAAAGATGCACTGCGTGCTACAGTTACCTTGACAAAATGGTCCAATACCAGTTTAATCTTTCCTCTGGTACCAGTGTGGATTTAGCGCTTGGGGATAACTTCCCAGTTATCTTCCAGGATTTAGAAGTTTTACAACTTCTTTGTTACAGGGCTCATAGAGTGCCATTACCAAGCCTCACCCTTTCTGAACGGGTGTGAATGCACACCAGCATGTTCACGCACAATCTCTCATTACAAGTGCATGTCCACGTTGTAACAGGGACTAGATTTTATGGTATTGTTTAATACTGGCCACATGCCTCATGTGGCTTTAGCTTTGGGAATTCTGTTTTGCTAAAACATGGCTTGAATCAAATGCTCTCTGCACTGCTAGATTCACGACATAACAGTTCCGCATGTTATATTGGCATTTGTGCTTAGCTGCCTCATAAACACATTTTTATTCTATAGAGCACTGAGACTATGTGTACAGTCAGTGTAGTATTTAATCAGTGCCCTAGCTACAACCGTAAATACCTTCTCACGACTGTTTTGTGTCAAGACGATTGTTAACAGTCATTGATATGCATTTTGAAATGAAGCGTTTTTCATTTGATTTGCTGTTAAAATGCATTTACAGATGTGAATTGCGCTTTATCAGATTCTGTATGCCTCACGTGTATCTTAGTTCTGACCGGTTCAACACAAATCAGTTTATCTCCTGTTTAACAGCTTTTACACGTTGTGCAGGCGCTAAGCAACGGTTAAAAGGAGTATAGGTGTGTGCGACAGGCAGAATGCATAACAGGCATCGCGGTCTTATGATGTGCGTTAAATTGTGGGCCATTTGTGGTGTGTTAGTCATATAAAATATGTATTTAGACAAAACACAGTTGTGTAATGTGGCTACACCTTAATGTGGAATGTATTTACTGTATTGTTAAATACAGTAAATATTTACCACATTTGCTTTACACATTCTACTGTGGTACTGTGTTACTGTGTTTGTGTGTGCTTGTCAGTCTTTCATGCAGAATGCTGTAAGTTACAGTGCCTTGCATAAAAATATACTGTAGAGCTTAAAAAAGGTGACAATGTTGATGCTGGTGAAGCTTTGAGCTTGTCCCTGTAAATTGGGATTGACTGTATTTTATCAATGCAAATGAACCAGCAGCTATAGTAGCCTCATTGACTCCATGTTAATAATTATTTTTAATGTTTATTTAATGTCTGCATTGAAATTAATGAACTGTGTTTGACTGGAATTACCTGTAAGTATCATCCAGTATGACATCCAGTATGCTCAGTGCAATAAAATGTATAGAACACAAGTCTCAAGAGAGTCTTGCTGGGTGTAATGCTGTGTTACTGAATTACCAGGGAAGATTGATTCTCTTCTGGGTGTGATTTAACCAGCTGAAGAAATGCTGCACCAACAGGTGTTCTGTCTGAATAAAAGGTAATTGCCATTCACACTGCATCCCTTTATTTATAAATGAGCACTCGAACCTCCATCTGTATTGATATAAAGAGATTTATGGTCCCACTTTGAGCTTGTGTGCATTAATTATCAGGAACTAACAATGAAGAATCAATTAATAGCATTTATTAATCTGGGCTAATGTTAATTTATAAATATACTGTTGATTGTCAGTTCCCAATGTGTTTAATAATGTAAATGTTTACATATTTTTAGGTTAAAAAGTTTTAATATATGCAAAAATAATAATATTTATTATTAAGATTACTATTACATATTGTTATTACTAATTCTAAAACTTCACATTATTTACTTGTAATTCTGTTGCCTAATAGAAATACCACATTGTAAATATAGAATGAACTACAAACATTTATTTAGTGTAAGTGTAATGTATAATTGTAAACGTTAAAAATGTCAATAACATTCAAGGTTTTGCAGAACTACAATAACAACATGTAGGTTATGTAGACAGAGGTTCCCTATCATGATTAGTAAAACAAACAGTTCCAGTCCTGGATGCTGATTTGCCAATAGCACATTCCAGTCATGATTATAAAATACAGAAGAAATTAACAGTTATGATGAGAGCCACCGGGTCACCAGATTACTGTACAGTGTATTCCTGCAAAGCACATGCAATGGTCTACTATTAATCTGAGCATTATGTGTGTTTACATGTTCATCTTTTAACGAAAGCATAATGGCACGTGATTAATTTGCTTAACGCAGTAATGCTTTATAAATATTGTGTGTCTGTTTTGTATTATGCAGTATGTACTACTGTATGTAGTTTTGTAAAAGGCAATAAGACACAAATGGCCATGCTATTTTCTATAAAATAAAAAAATGTATCTATAGATAATATAAAACATATAACAACTTTATTAAGTACTTCTATTTTACATGATTAATTTGGTAATTACTTTCATTCAAATGATTTATAGTGAATTCAGTCTACACATTTTATGAGTATGTGCAGGAAATTGAACGCATGTGTTTGGTAGTGTCATGAATGTACTAGCTGAGCATGTTCATTCATTACTTGTGCAGTTAAAGTGGATAACAAAGTCTCACACTTGACCCAGTGGTAATTCTGAATCCAGGATACAGCGGTTGAGTAAATGAAACCCGAATTCTGTGGATTAGACTCATTGTGTCAGTGATGCTGTAAAATGCCAAAATCCCGGCATGAAAATCAACATAAACGCCAATTCGACGGGCCCATTGCATTTTGGGAATCTTGGTCTCTTTTCCGCTGTGCCAAAATGTGTACGTGTCATCAGAGCACACCAAACTCCACGACAGGGAATTGTGTCCAAATGTACACAAGCCACTTATTCCTTTTCTACCGATCTCTTCATAGCACACGGCTATTTGCACAGGACCTCTGCCGCTCCACTCGGCCTCGAAGTAGCAGCGGCCGGACACGCTCTCCCTGCACAAGACTTGGTGATAGATATCAAATCTCTCTGGGTGGTCAGGAACAGACAGAGCGGTTCTGCTGAACGTCACCTCTCTGCTCTCCGTGCACACACTGAGGTTTCTGTGAGCTGTGTTAAGGTCTAGAGTCAAGGGACCCGAATCTGATATGGAGAGACACATTCAGTCGTATTATGAATATGTACATTAATACAATACAGTTGCGTTATTACATGCATGCACTTTGCAATAATTTTACTGCTAATTATTCTGATCTATGACTTTGGATGAGATGTGTGTGTGTGTGTTACTTACATTCCAAAAACTGCTCTCTGACTTTGGGCTCAGGAGTTGGAATAAATTTGAGGCTTTTAACTAATAAGACAAAACATAAATGAGTATTATAAAATAGATCACATTTTTCTTTACATTCATACTGAATTCGGTCTTTCAGTCAAAAGATTGTGAGCACTATCTATTATCATCGTCATGAATTTGGAAAAACATGTATGAAATATTTGTTTAGTGTTTACATATACACTATATGTATCGACTATTCCTCAGTAAACATTAGTGTTACTTACCTTGCTTTTAGTTACCATATTGGAGGTAAAACATTTATTTTGTATTTTTTAATTTAATTTAGTAAAGAAACTAGGTATTGTATTCTAATCAAATACAATCACATCTGTAATTAGTTACAGTTCATTTATTACACTAAAACTGGCACATAGGATTACAGAAAATTTGTGTAGTGTGCCCAGTATACACACTGTATATCAGAACTAGTCAAAATAGTTTAGCAGTTTATTATTCTAAGCAGAACCCTGGAGCTTACCTTTATTAGCTAATTTTTCTAGTTTCTTCTGGCACAGCTCTTTAATGTCCTCACTCAGATCTGTGAGTTTTCTCGCCACCATCTCAAACGAGAAGTCTGGGTTGACCAGAACTGCAGGAGAGGTCTCCAACTGTGGCAGACTTAGAAGTGACTCATAACTCTACCGGAACATAACGTTATATTAACATTAATAATAAATTTTGTGATTGATTATTAATCAGTAGCAACCAGTAGGACTGGCAACCAGTAGGACTGACTTTACCTTCAGAAACTCAGTGTTATCATCATGGTGTGAAATCAGATCATATTGGGCTTCCCTTCTTCTCAGTTCTGCGATCTCCTGCTCCAGTTTCTCCATAAATCCATGTGCCTCGTCTAACTCTATCTGCTCCTTTACTTTAATCATCTCTGTTAGCTCAGAATACAGAGACTCAACTGACTGAATTAGCTCGCTGAAGAGTCTCTCGGTTTCTTCCACTGCTGACTGGGCAGAACTCTGTTTGAGAACATACAGCACTAAGCGACCAACACAGTTAAAAGTCCCCTCATGAACAGGTAATGGCTCTCCTGCTGCTTAAGGGTCATAAGGTTGATGAGCTACACCAACATTAGGACTCTTCACTCACCCTGAGAGAGAGAACAGCTTGATTCAGCTCCTGTAGCTCCGCCTCACGCTCTTTTAAGACCTGTTGGCATCTTCTCTGTGATTGCTTCAGTTCTTGCTTTGGGACATGAGATGACATACAGTGACAAAAACGCACGTATCACAAAGAACATATGAATGCCATCAGATGACAAAACATCAAAGCAAGCAGCATCTACTGACAAGCTAGAACATTTGACAAAAATAACTTGTGCTTTCTTAGCTATTACCTGAAGGCGGTTGGTTGGAAGGTTTTAGTGGATGTATAAAATCAGTAAATGAAGTTCAACTAGGTGTGGTTCATTACATTAACCACAATGTTCCTCAATGTCTGAAGACGTATAAATAACTACAATTCTTATTTTGAACAGTAAATCTATTGCTTTATCATCTTAACAAAGGTGCGTTTTAATGTTTGACTTGAAGGTAATTTTTTTATATTTTTTCCCCTAATGCAATGCTAGTCATACTTTTTTAGGCGTGGCTTAAAAGACCAAATGCTATGCATTACTTGTTTGCTAACAAGTTATTAACTTGCTAGAACTTAGAAGTTTGAAAGAGCTGAGAAGACAGACACACCTCACTGATCAAGACAAGCTCCTTTTTCTTGGAACCGTCTGCATCCATCTTGATTCCAGGAAGGGCATGGGAACGAATTCCAGTATGTCTCAATTTCTCAACAACTTCAGCAAAAAGTGTGTTTTTGTTAAGTGCGGGTCTAGGGGAGAAGGTCTGCCTACACTCCGGACAGCTGCACACCTTCCTCTGGTTCTTTTGCTCCCAGAAGCTCTTAATGCAGACCATGCAGTAGTTGTGTCCGCAAGGAATGGTCACCGGGTCTCGCAGAAGTTCCATACAGATGGGGCAGCTGAACTGTTCCTGGTTGACATAAATACCAGCCTCTTCCTCTGCCATATTATTTAGTCGAAGCTAAAAGAAACAAAACAAACACAATCTCCACAGAAGCTACATGGAGAGAGAGAGACAGCTACAGAGTTGTTTGTATTGTCTTTCACTAGTGATTGCATACGAGGGTGTAATGGGCGGAGTTCATTGTTTCTGTGGGCGTGTTTCCAAAAAGTCTCAGGGTGTTTTAAATTTATTAAGCCTTTTGTTGTTCTTCCTCTTTTCAAAAGCATTTTTTAAACTCTACTTTAAGCAATCTCCACTTCAAAGAGGAATGGATGACTGATTTGAATATACAAGCAACCATTCTAGAAAGATCAACTCCAGGCTTGCACAGATGCTGGTTGTTCCACTGCATGTCTGTTCATGTCCACTGGGTACATGAGGACACGTCTACCCTGATGTTTCACAAGCTATAATTTCTAGATTTTCTCTCCTTGCTTTTGTACCATTGTGGCAACAGTTTAAGCGGATATATATGTAATGTACACAGTGCATATATCATCAGTGTCTGAGGGCAGAGGATACACAATAAGTAGAGTGTACAGTGTAGAGTTTAAAATATGCCACAGAGAGAGAGAGAGAGAGAGAGAGAGAGAGAGAGAAAGTGAAAGTGAGGGAGGTGTATTAGATCAAGCTTGCTGTTGGGAATGACTCAGATATAAGGACAAAGTGTGCATGTGGATAAAATAAACATTTGTAAGTACTTAACAATCTTAGTAAGCCAAATAAAATAAACAAAATTCCTTTTTTCTGAATACCTTTTGAAAATTGTGTCATATTTGACTAATATAATTAACATAATATTTTTATATAAAACAATAGATATCTATAATCCCCATTACAGACGTGTATGTGTGTGTATAAAGGTTTGGCTTTACGTGAGGGCAAAATGCCCAAAAATGTCCTCACAAATATAGTTATATAAGCCAGTCTGACACTGTGGTTGGTAATTATTGTAAACATGTTTTTTGATAGTTGGGTTTAGGTAGGTAGGCTAACTGGGCTTGGCTGGGTGGTATTGACTGTGCAGTCATAAGTGGAAAAAGTTAAATCTGTAGAGCCAACAACAAATCAAAGCATGTCTGATACGGACAGTAATCTAGACTAAAACCACTAACAGGCGCTCTCACCATGACCCACCCCATGACACCGGCGGATCTGAAACAGAACAAGCGACAACTAACATGAAAATGTGATGAAAATGTGATGAAAATGGGCGGTGACAGCGACCCGGACGTTAATAATTTAACTAATTTAAAATAACAATAATACAAATAATAAATGTTATATTATTATAAAATATTATATTTAAATAATAAATATAATAAAATTATATCTAAAATAAATATAAAATACTATATAAAATAATACATATTGTTTATATAATGGGTATCATTAGATAATTAGTATAGATTATTATATAGGTTATATTTTTAATTTATTTTTAATTGAACTGTCATTTAACTTTGAACAAAAACGACGCTGTTCTGTTCATAGGCGCTTTTACTTTTACACATACGCGATTGCTGTGTTTGTTCTACGTGTATGTTAGGTACTAATCATTATAATGAGTACATTTACACGAGCATACGTTATACTATAATACGCGCCCAAGTATTTCCATGAAGTATAAACGAGATTCCAATGTGAAGGAAAGAAAACAGCTTTATGAGCCGCCTTGCGCCTCTTGAGGATAAAAATGGTTGTGCAATAACAAGTGTTCAGCATAGAAAATGTGATGCCTCGTGTTGTGTTCTCTTTTAGCTGCGCGAGTTGTACGTGCGATGTTGTCTCAAAGCTGACCGCACACACGTCTTAAATGCCTCGGGACAGCTTTTGAGTGAATGAAATAGATACAGAACTCATCTTCTGCCCTATTGGACTAAATCTAAGCAATCTGCGCACGTATGAGGCTGCGAAACACACAGGTAACCAAGTTCCCTCACCAGATCAGCATATTGTACGCTAACGGCTATTACTGTATGCTATGCATGCTATGCATCTATGCAAAGTTTGTAATTTGAGTCGATCTGTTCATTGTGTTTAATATTAATGTTGCATACCCATGCATGACAGAGAGCTCGTGAAGTTAACGCCATTTCAGAGCTGTGGAAACTTTTACACGGTTCTTCCTGGTCCAGATGCGTGTTTATTAAAGCCCCCCGTTCCTCGTCCGGTGGTCCTACAGTAGTTATGACAATAAGTTGTTTTCTCCCCAGCTTTTTAAAAACAACAACAACAACAATAACAAAATGATAGCGCAAACAATTCATTTTAATTTCTATAGCGCGTGTCACAATATTGCATGATTGTAAAGCAGCTTTACTAAAAATACACTTAAGCATAAAGCAGTTAATATGCTATAAAGAAATGACATAGTAGGACAAACAATAAAAAGAGTGAAAAAATAACTGGAACTGGAAAATTAGAGTTTTCCAACCTCTTCTGGAAACTAGCTCTGGGACACACCCCTTTTCCCCCCCAGAAAAGACGGAACAAGGAAGTGTTGTAATATTGTGTGCATGTCAGCTGGTGAGTAAAGTTATGTTGTGGGTGTTTATATTATTTGTGGTACTTTTGATTTTGTTGTGCAGTGTAACGCCTCATGATTGTGCGACAGTGTAGACGGCTGACCTCTCAGCTTCAGGCGGCAGTAAGACTGACCTGGAGACCTCCTGGGATGGTCAGACCGAGCTCAGGTGAGACTCCACCATTCCAAGACTCCGTTGTTGTATGTCAGTGAAAATATTTTGGGGAATAATGCATTGCTATTGTGAGTGTGTGTGTGTGTGTGTTGCAGATTTAGCACATTTTCGAGAGGATTTCGCTAAAGCGAAGCATATTGCTATCATAACTGGTTCTGGAGTGAGTGCAGAGAGTGGAGTACCAACCTTCAAAGGACAGCGCGGTTCCTGGAGGAAATGGCAGGCCCAGGTAACACACACATTTTCAGTCTGTTTTCACTTTTGTTGTAGTTTGTTCAACCTATTGGTACAGTATTATTATTAAAAATAAACATTTCTTCATTGTCAGGTACCTTCAAATTAATTAGAAATGGGAAGGACTAATAACAAGTGCTTTAATTTAAGTTTATATTAGTAGCCAAACAAATATTCAGAGTAATGCAAGTCATCTTCCATATTTAATCACTTAATCACAATTGCAGGTAATATTCACAGCCATCGCGAGAATACAAAATGGGTTTGACTTCAGATAGTCATTCACACTGTCAATCAATCCACTTCTGTACGCTGATATGAACAGGACGATTAGAGAGTCACACCTGATGTTAAATATGATTGTCAAACAGTGACTGAATGAGCGATGCGTATGTCTTTCTTTCTTCCCCAGGATTTGGCCACTCCTAAAGCTTTCTCTCGAGATCCGTCTTTAGTTTGGGAGTTTTACCATTACAGACGTGAGGTGCTCATACATTACTGACACTGGACTGCTTCACATAATCATTAAGCTGTTTGTTTCTTTCATTAACTGGTTTACTGTTATATTCATTAAAACATTTTACATGTCGTTTCTTTACCTGTGTATGCAAGTTTTGCATAGTTTTTACTGAATCAGAATTGCGATAATGACTCTTAAACATTCAGCAATTCAGAAAGGTGGTGATTTTTATGTGATATAGAAAGCACAAGGGGAAGTAGCGACTCTAAAATAACAGATCTGTTATTTAGTACTTTAACTTTACCGCTCTGACGTTTTCACACTGAAATGTTTTTATTAAATGGGATAGTTCATCCAAAGGTTAAATTTTGTCACATTTGTTTTCAAACCCGTACAGCTTTCCTCTGTGGAACACAAAAGTTGATGCTAGGTGGTTGTTAGCGATGGACAGCTTCAGTCACCATTCACTTTCCCTATATGGAAAAATGAC
>JAZGTI010004231.1:0-16123 GCA_036877585.1 Botia kubotai | reverse complement strand
TGATATGCATCCTTTATAACTGTGTAGCAGTGATCCAGTATATTACTGTCTCTGGTGGGACATGTAACATGCTGTCTGTATTTTGGCAGTTCACGGGCTAGATTTGTTTTATTGAAGTCCCSTAGAATGATTAAAACGGAGTCCGGGTGATGTTGCTCAATCTCTGTGATCAGATCCGCGAGTTTCAGTGCAGCCAGGCTCACGTGCGCTTGCGGAGGGATGTAAATGCTCACCAGAATGAACGAGCAAAACTCCCGTGGCGAATAGAAAGGCTTACAGTTAATAAAGAGCGCTTCAAGATCATTTTGGCAGTCTGGCGCCAGTTTGTAAATTATGCAATATGTTGTTTGCTTCCAATGCACACAGCACCACCTTAATACACTTGAGAATAACATGCATCTATTTTTACTTGTATACTTATATGCAATTCTTGAAAAAATGTGTATAATTGATTGTAATATGATTCTATTAATTAAGAGACTACATGAAATATAAAAAAATGACATTAGGACTATACCATGAGGGTTGTTAAATAATTTTTTTAAATCTAAATTATTTTCACAGTTTTTATTTGCAACTGACAAATTAACAAGTGGAAGGTGCTCTAAGAGACTTATTCTGTTTTGATACCATTTGCCATTCTTGGCTGCAAAATTTGACCGTCTCATCTCTTCAAACCCCATTATCCCCAATTTAATGGCTGTCAAACAGGTATTGTACAAGCTGGTAGTGTTGCCTCTATTGCTTTGTCTGGTAGGGATGTTCAAACAAACAAAGCAGTGTTGTGATAGCAAACACATTACAAAAAAAGACACTTCACCTTCAAGTGCACAAAACAATGTGCTAATTATGCAAATACCATGTTTTGCTATCATCTGGTGTCAAAATGATGATGTCCTGCTTTAAAAAAATGACTTAAGATTTAATATTAAAAGTAAACAACAACCGAGGAACAGAAAGCACTATGTAGAAAAATGCTCAAAACATTGGAAACAACAATGAAATAATAGTATGTTTTATTTATTTGATCATAACCAAACTTTATCAGTTGACATAAGGCACTTTTGCATAAGTTTAAAGAAAGAATTAGAAATTAGTTAATTTTGCTTTTACAATATGTGATGATGATGAGATTTGCTCTGGACATTGGTGGGGACCCATGAGGTTAGTTTTAAGTCCGTATTCACAGACTATAGCCTGCCCTGCTATAATGAATGTGCGTCAAAGCGGTAAAAAAACAAACACTAGCATTAACGTTAACTGTTGTCGTTACTTTGATGGATTCACTAGCGAACTTGAAGTGACTTACACTTTTCTTTGAAAAAAAGCTCCGTATGTCCAGCTTCTTTTTTTTTGCTGCCGCCATCCTCACATATGTATGTCACCCAACACACCTTCTTGCACGGGAAAAACAATCCACTGCATTTGGCGCTGCTTGTATCTGGACGCAGCCATAGCCTCTCACATGATAGCAGGGAAAGGCATATCATATCAGTCATATGTGTTTTGGGGGCGGGAGGACTCAAGGAGAGAACGTGATTTATCCCTTTCTGCGTGTCTAGGTTAATGTTGACAGCGCGATTTTTTTTTTTAAAGTGGATTAAATTATTGGTGGGGACATTTCAATGGTCGGAGGATATTGGTGGGGACACATCCCCTCCGTCCACCCTAAATCTATGCCCCTGTGTGAAGTAACTTCCTCTCTCTGGTTGAAGAAGCGCTCAATTGTTTGAACTATAAATATAGACATGAGCAAGTGTGTTGGTCTATTCTGTTACCATAACTTCAGTGTGTTTGGAGAACTGATATTAGGTTTCCACTGTTCTTAAAGCAGATCCACACTGTCAGCATCTCAGATGTAAACAAGTTAATATGTCACTATAGAAATGCTGTCAAAAGAAGAAATCATGTCATAAAGACATGACCTCAGAAAGATCAAGTTGACATCTTAGCATCTGTCATTCTAATTGTGTGTGTGTGTGTCATGTTTTTTATTTAAATGATACTTCTGTAGTCCGTTCAGATTTCAGGGACATCATAAAGTACCTGGCAAGTGCTTGAGCTCACTTGATTATTGTCCAGAAGAGGGAGACATTTATTTATTCACAGTATAGTGTCTCTTATGTGTTGTTTTGTTGCCAGTGTAAAAAGTAAATAGTATCAGTTGCTGCTGTTTATAGCTGTGTTTGAGTTATATTAATTAGGGTGTATTATTTAATCTGTTATGCTGTCCCCTCAATTCAGATAAATCATATTCGTTGTTGGGCCAGAAAATTATGAAATACTTTAGATTTAAAAAGTTACTTTTGTCAGGAGTTTGTAGCATAGCTTTTGACATTAGTTTACCTACTTTGATACTTTGGTTTGCCAAGCTACAAACTATTTATAAATTAAAGTAGCTTCTGTAACAGTTTTCTTACATTACATTTATTGCTTTGCATGTCTTAGTTTTCCAGAAGAACCTATGAATGAGTTGGCAAAATCATTTGGTAGGTTTTATATTTTATGTGCTCTTCGTTGTACAGGTTATTTTAGATCTTAGCTGCTGTTGCTGAAAAAAGACAGAACAAGCCAGAACACACAGTATTCAGGTGTCTATGTTAATAATGTCAGAAAGGACAGGGTGTGTCCAACATTCATCAGATCAAAGCAGACTTATGGATTGTACATTTCTCTTTCTCTCTCTGGGTGTGACAAATATCTTTCTACATGCTTTCACATGCAACAGGGAGAAAGGCACATTGAGAGAAAGAGTGCGTGAGAGAGGAGGGGATAGAGAGAGGGAAGGAGAGTAAGAGTGGGGGGGAAGAGGGTGAGAAAGGTAGAGAGAGAGAAAAAGGCAGGAATTTAGGATGCATTTTCAGACTTAATGTGGTTTGGTATATGCCCTGCCCAGGAATTTGAGGCGTACTGTGCATCACTCTCAGTTTTATATATGGCTTGTTTGATTTTATTATGCTACACAGACTTCTATGCATTCTCAGCTTTGTCAAAGAGACCAGATTTGGTTTTAATTGAAACTGTACTCCATTTCATGGTTAAACTGTTTTTTCTTTTTACTAAATTTACAGACATTTCTAAAATTGTTTTCACTTTGTTATTATGTGTACTGAGTGTAGATTATTGAGTAAAAAATAAATTCATTGTACTATCAGGCTGCAACAAAATTGAAAAAAGTGGAGGGGTCTGATTATTTTCTGAATGCACTGTAATGTTAGAAATTATATAACATTTAAATAATAAAATGACCAATAACCACAAATCTATGTACATGTTTTTTTCTGTTCAGTCCTAATATTTTATTGCATGCCTCACATCTAAATCACAGATGACCTGCGTTCTCTGCCTTGCAGATCTGAACTTTAAACCACATTATCTGAGCAGAGCTAGTGACAACAGTTTCACAGATTAGCATTCTGAGAACTAGTTAGGCCCACGATTCAAACAGTACATCATGTTTTGCTCTGCTGTGAACGAAACAAGGCTTGTTTAGACCTGACTATTAGACTAAAGTCTGTTCTACATTTTGTGGCTTTAGTCAAAATTTAAATGATAGGAATGATATTTGAAATCTGATAGAGAAGCAGAATATTTGGGTGTGTTTTGGTACCTTATCAACACAACTTTGTTGGCTCTCAGAAGTTGTCTAGCATCCAGCCAATCAGATTGAAGGTAGCCATTTTAGCCAGCTCTTGCCATTTTTGGTGTGTAGTATGCTTCAGTGAATAGTCTGTGGGTGTGCCGTCTTGAGGCTGACACTAATGAGTGATATTTACCCAGCAGCTGTGGCTGATGTTACACCATATGGAAACTCTTCAATGGGTTGACTCTTGGTTTCGTGAAGGTCTATTGCTTACGTCAAAATGGAAAACTTGTCCTTGCCATGCCATGAAAAGTGTTACTTTTTCTTTGTGACCTAAGCCGCTAACCCTGACCCTGTCAATAAGTCAATAAGTCATCAATAAGTTCATATTTAATAAATGATTAGTTAAAGTTATTAAGTAAATAAGAGTTTAAGTTAATAAGTAAACAGTAAAGTAAAATGCTGCCTTAAATCTGATACGAGTTTATGCATTTGTGTAACTAGTGTACATACTGGGCACATTATTATATTATATATTATATTGAATGCTGAAAAAAGTACAATTTAGTGGCTTCTAGGGGCAATCCTTCTGTTTTTCTAATTTAATCGAAAGCTGTACAGTTTCATTTTATTTCATTTTATAGCGCTTTTTACAGTGTTACATTGCTTCAAAGCAGCTTTACATAGAGAAACAAAGAATAATAATAAAAACACAGAATAAATGACATGTTAATGGTATTATTGCAAATAATATGTGTGAGATGTTTAAGACTAATTAGGTATACTAGGTTTATAGTATGTTTATGAGTAAAGGGTTGACTGAACCGATAAAACCACAAAATTATTGAGCAATATATGCGTTCTAGCTTACATAGGGATGGCATATAATAGATAGCATATAATAGATAACATCTTATGAAACAGGGGTATAAGGGATTTGCAATAGTACCATGAACTACATAACATACAAAAGTAGCATACATACATAAAATAAATACAATAAAATATTAGACGTTTACAATTTACAAAGCCCTAGGCTAAGTTAGACGTCAGCAGTCTCCCAGCAAACAAGCCAACAGGGCGACAGTGGCAAGGAACCAAAACTCCAATGATGTATAGAGGGAAAAAACCTTGGAAGAAACCAGGCTCGGCCAGTTCTCCTCTGGCACGTTAAATCTGCAATTTGTAACTGAACAGAGTTGACTATAATGATTTTAAAAGTTATTAATTGATGAAAAACTGATGGTTCCAATTATATCTTATAAGATGTCGGGCACTGAGAAATCGTGCCAACAAAAAATGGTGAGGCATAATGTTACTGATTGCAGCCATAACATCACACTGCTGTGACTAAGCAGGGAACAAAATCCTGCTGATCTATCTCAGGGTCATTTCATCCAGTCCCCCATCTTCTGGTCTCAGAGTTTGGATCAGCTGACTACAGGACCTTGGGGAATGAAAGACAGTATTTGTTATGTCCACCTTTAATAATATAATGCACTTGAGCTGGCATGAATTCTGTAAATTTGTGCAAAACTAGATGATTAAAAGCCTGATCTTAAAATGATCCAAACAGCTTGTGTAGTTTAGCGAAAGCAAGGAAATCTGAATTTTTGTGTAAAGGAGTTAACATGGTGAAAGTCACAAATTTGCCTGCATTTGATTAGTGACCTAGAAAGAGTTTAGAATCATCTTCAGACTTCCAGGTTTATTTCCAGGTTTAAAATAAATTTCGGATCCCAGTCTTTTTTGAGCCTGCTGTAGAAAGTTGTTCACAAATTTTAACCACACCCTAATGCTTTTACCTGTATCAACACACGTCTCAGTATAATAAAAAGTAATATGTTGGGTGTAGCCATCCATATCTGCAATGGAAAGCATTTGATGACGTAAAATAAACACTCAGGATAACCTCAGGCTGTTACACTTATTGGCGAGCCTGAACAGGCTATCAAATGAGCAGATTGTTGAAGTTCATGGTGCAGGCTAGTGTTGTCATGATACTGGAATTTCTAACTTTGATACGATACTTTGGAAAATATCGATATTCGATACCATTTTCGATACCACAGAAAAAAAAACTGCCACGATGTTAAGGGTGTAAAAATTTTAGTTTATTTTCTTTCATTTAAAATCACAAGTCTAGAACATGACAATGAGGCATATTATACATGAACAAAACATCTTAAGGTAGTGCACTTGTTTCAAAGGCTCTACTAATTAAGTGCTTAAGTTACTGGTAATAGATATTTGTTAACATTAACACGTAAATTAACAATGAAAAAATACTTCTAAAACATGTTAATATTTTTCATTTGCTAACATGTACCATTTTATTTTTATTAATCAATGTTATAAAAGTTTATTAAATACTGTACCAAATGTATTGCTCATTGTTCATTAATGTTAATACATTAACATGTATATAATGAACAGATTTTAATTTTGGATTCACATATATTCATTGATTAAAGCACATAAATGGAGCGCTTTAGTAAACAAGGAGGCGCAAAGGTGCATCACATGCGAAAACAAACCTCACTGGAATGACATGAGGACACTCATATCAGCAACAATACTGGGCCATCTTGGTTAATATTTAAGTAATGTTAAAACCAGAGCAGTTACGAACTTCTCAAAACTCTTTATATAGGTCCGGGTGTCTTTCTTTCAGGTGCTTTGCTAAATTAGTGGTGTTAGCACCTTTTGTTAGCACTGCTTTGTAATAACGCTTGCATATTGGCGTGCTTGTGTCTTTTGCCTTTACGTGTTCATTTGCCTCAAATCTAAAATAGTTGCAGACAGTTTTCTGCTGTGTTCTTTCTCAACCAAAGTCGGCCACGGTCCCGCACTCGCATCTTACTAAAGCTATTTAACCGGAGCGAATAAGCGAGACAGGCGCGGTGGTCACGTGTTCTGTGCGTCAACTCGCTGTTGAAGAGAAGGGAGAGAGTGAAAGCGCCAAAGCTAGACTGCTATCAGCATATCGATACTTGAGTATTGGTACTGTTTCAGTATCGATATTTATCGAAATATCAATATTTTTGACAACACTAGTGCAGGCATGTTCAGATGATGAGGCACAGCCAATGAGCAGCAACACATCCTTATCTTTATCTCTGTGCTATAACCTTTTGGTTCATGTTCATATTTTTATTAGAACTGTATAGGCAGGGCTGCCGTTGTGCAATGCTTCTATAAAACGTAAACTCTAAGACGATGCATGTTGCATATCCTAAATGCTCATATAAACCCACACAAACATGCAAACAAATGGTTCTTCTGAAAAAGAATTTTTCTGGCTTTGTAATTG
This sequence comes from Botia kubotai, assembly GCA_036877585.1. Classification (NCBI taxonomy): domain Eukaryota; kingdom Metazoa; phylum Chordata; class Actinopteri; order Cypriniformes; family Botiidae; genus Botia; species Botia kubotai. The sequence goes on along the minus strand of JAZGTI010004231.1, from coordinate 9,227 downwards.
TATAGCCTTAGGTCATGGATTTCACTAGGGCTGGTATAGATTCATTAATGTTTGTCTTATGAGCATGTGTAGACCTGAGTAGCCCATCCTTCAGCATCTGTTTTGTCAGCACAGATGGTTAGTCATACTTGCCAACCACTCATATGTTATGAGTAGTTAATCATTAAAGAGACCACTGTATGTGTGTATGTGTGTTTCTGTGTTTGGTTAATGTTTGTTGGCATTAGTATTTTTAAACTCTGTTTGTGCAATTGTTATATGGAACTTGTAATGAGCAGTTACACACGTTTAGAACTCTGAAACGTTTCTCTTAAAGTTGCACAACACTGCCACTCCATTTCCTGTTGCTTTCTTCTTGCGGGTTAGCAATGAATATGTTGAGTGTGACTGTTTGGAGAGGGTGTAGGATTCTAGATGAGGCATACTGGCAGACACACCTTCCCACTCGCTTTCCCTGATTCCACCCTTTTTCCTGCCCAGCTTCACCAGCAGAGCATGGGAAGGGAGTGAGGGCGGGGCCAAGCGTAGCCTTGAAAAGAGGCAGAGTATAGAGGCACAACGGAAAGTAAGCTGAAGGCAGAAATATTACTATAGGTCATAAAACAAATATCGCTGCAAATTTCTTCCTGGGAAAGGTAAGGGATACAAACGGAAAAAGAAACGGGTGAATAATAGGAATTTCTATTGGTTGGAGTGAAAAAAGTCAGGCAGAACTTAAAAACTAAATCTGTATAAGTGTCTGTAAAAGAAGTGACTAAAGGAAGATGGCTACACAAGAGAGGAGGCAAAGGGAATTCTCCACTGACAGCGTGGGGAGAGACAGGATTCCCTCAGATGACTTTTACTATCAGGGAATGCTAAAAGCCATGGATGGCAGAAAAGGTACTGGAGAGCTTTCTGATTCAGTCAGGAGTGTGTTAAAATTATTTCTTTGCAAATATCAGAGTCTAATTTGTAGTTTTTATTTGTGCATGACATTCTGTCTTAGTCATAGTCATTAACTCAGGTTCAATGTGCACTTATATTTTCTTTCCTTCCAACACAGACAGCAAATGTGAGAATGTGAGGGTTTGTTACGTTTTACTATTCTGCTTAAATGCAAGCTGTAAGAGAATGTTTAACCAGTTGTCAAAGAACATATCCTTAATCAGCTGTGATCAGCATTGTGACAGTGACAGGACATTTTTAGTAAGCGGGATTCTAGTTCTGTTGCGTTGCATTAGGTAGCCCCGCCCATGGTGAAATTCTATTGGTCCAAAATGTTTTCCTGCCTAACTGTACATTAATTACTTACATTGCAATGTAGACAAACAAGTTGGGTGTGGTCCTGGTTAGGATTTAGTGTTATGTGGAATCATTTGATGTAATTTTTTATGTCTTTTAACAAATTTAATTTTTTTTATTAATTTCTGCCAGTAATTTTTGCTATGAAAGACAACAAAACTTTTTGTGTCTTAATATCTATGCTGTGTTACCTTACTTATTAGGTGTGATGATAATGATGACTCTTTGTCAGATAGGGTCTTACAGAATCATACTTCTACATTATGGTCATAATAATTATAGTAACACTCCCCATCCACTAAAAAGGAGGTCTTACATTACTTCGGATGCTGGAGGTCAAGGTGTACCAATAGTCACCATGGTAACATTATTTCTCAACAAGTGTTAATCTACCCAGCAAAAACAAAAGTGTAACCTGCGGGCATGTCTATGCAGGTGTGAATCAGCTGTTTCTGCAGCACTTGTGCCGTGAGCTACAGGGCGTGTTTTAAGGGACTTGCCCAAGAAGCATGTTTTATTTGTATGCAGCATTATGCATTCAAGTCTCTTTGTACTTGACAAAATTGCTTATGTGTCATCAATGTAAATGGGTTTAAATTGACGAACATGTCATTTTACAAGCAGTGTAAATAAATTAGGGTGGATTAGGGCCCCTCCTGGACATTATCTATTTAGGCTTTAAGCCACTTCAGTTTGACTTCAGTTGTATGTTTTGAGTCATCTTAACATGGGTGGTATAGTAAAATAGTAGTACATTATGACTCATTTTAATACTTAATAAAGCAATCAAGAGTGTCAGCAAAAATGATTTGTTTTCTTTATTGCTTATACTTACTGTTTAGTGTGTGTTCTTTTTAAAAATGTTAGTAAAATATGTGCATGTGTAACTCTAAGTGCTTTGAAAACTGTAACTTGTGTAACTGTAAATGTACTACTTTAAACTATAATCTTGTGATTATGGCTATGGTGTTTATGAAAGATGCAGGTATTTGTGAGACAGCAGTATGGGTTGTTTTCTGTGTTTAAATTTTGCAGAATGGACATGACTCTGCAGGCTGTGGGTGTCTCTGTTGTTGAGCTATAGCCATGCCAGCGTGCTTTCCAGAAAAAATTTGCATGCACAAGATGAAAATACAATGTTCCTCCGCCATCACTGTAGTTTTTAACCTGCCTGAAGCCTCAAAGTATGTCTCAGGTTACATATGTAACCCGGTTCCCTGAGACAGGGAACAAGACACTACATCAGGCTTGACACTATGAGTTATGCGCTGCATGCGCGCCTGGGTCTAAACGTGTAAAATCAGGCCTATTTATAGGCAGGTCAAAGTTATGTGACATAGCATCGTGTGCCACAAAGCCTTTAAAAGGCGCCTGCAAAGATTCAAGATTCAAGTCTGAAGAAAGGCCGTGCGGTGATCAAAGTGTGGTGAAGTGACGCAGTGTCTCGTTCACTGTCTCAGGAAACCGGGTTACATACGTAACCTGAGACATTCCCTGTCGAGGGAACTCAACGCTGCGTCAGGCTTGACGTTATGGTGAACGATAATACCAACTACGTCACAGTGAGAGAAGGCCTGCTGCATATGCTGTGAAACATTAGCACAAAAACATCAGGAGCAGAGTTAGACTTGTCAACCTAGGAGGACCTAAGCGCCTGGAGTTGAATTCAAGTCTAAACTGTAAAATCTAATAAATGTGTGTGGAGAGGACCAGCCTGCTCTAACTGGAAACAATAAATGAAACCTTTCCTGCTCCAGCGAATCAAACGGCGGAGGACAGAAGGCTTGAAGTACCACTGGGTGACCAGCAGCTTGGGGATATAATCTGGTCTAGGGTGCAAAATGGCTTTAACAAAGCCAGGGGCAAAATCTAAGCAGACAGGGTCTACTGATAAACCTACAGATAGGCGCTATTGAAGAAACCCCAGCACTAAACCAACAGGGCAGTGAACCGGGTCATAATGGTGTCGCAGACACCGTGACACTAAAACGCGTTGGCCCTTGAGGTGGTCAAGTGTCCAACCTAGGACACTTCCTGTGTTTCTTCTATGTAAAAGTATGCCTCCTTTAAGATCTATCGTGACAAACCAGTCCTCAGGCTGAATTTGACACGATCCGTTTAACATGTGAAATCTATCTCTAAGCCCCCGTCCTTCTTGGGAACTATAAAGCTTTGGCTATAAAAGCCCAGATTCCTCATGTGAGGGGAAATGTGTATATAGGCCCTTTTGCCAATAGAGTCTTAAGCTCTTTGGCCAACACTAGGTTCTGCTCTGCTAATACAATAGTTTGCAAGACTCCATTGAAGACACTGCTGGGGTCTCTGAGGGGGGGATCTGGCATGAGATGTTGACGTGTACAGGCCCTTCGTGGGGCTGGCCCCCTGTTTAGTGCTGCTGGCGTCAGGTGTTCTTTGCAGCCTTTAAGGAAAGCACGGTCCCCAGATCGAACTTTCTCTTGGGCTGCAAGGCCTGTGTGTGCTGCTCAATTCTCCTAGGTCTCTGCCAATAGGCAAAACGTTTAAAAGAAGCGATGGATGGACCACCTGACGCTGCAGCTACCTGGCCTTGGCGGGATGGGGAGCTCCTTGAACCGCATCTGGTTGTAATCCCCCACCTTGGTCCAGGTCTTTAAGCAGGTTAGCCCGCTCCCTGCTGTGCATATGTGTAGTTTGTATCTGTACACATACATATCTATACACGTATATATATTTACATACAATATATATTTATAATATATATGGGGGGATTTATATGTCAATATAGGGATTTTTTAGGTGTATATGGACTGTGGATATATGTTCAAATATTACATTTGCACGTGGGCAGCGTGCACTTGTCTGATTCAGCGGAGAGCACGTGAGAAAAGGTGGAGCCTGTCTTCTGCTGCTCCTCCGTCAAATCAAGCTGCAAAACCTCACTAGTGCAGCCTCCCGTGTGGTGCAGCTGAATTAAAGAGAGCAGTGTGGGAGCGGAGCATCGTTAGTGGAAGCGACTCACACGGGCAGTCAGCTTTCTCAGGAGACGATTTTGCATGCTCCGTTCTCAAACAAAATACATATTGTATGTCACCCACCGTGATATAGCGTGGACAGGGCAGCACACACTTCTTAAAACCTTTTTTGTTTGCTTTCTTTGTTTCTAGCGGCTTCCTTGCATTCTTCTTTTTCCCTCACACTTAGACCTGACTAAGGTACAGACAATCTTACCTTTGTGGCGCGCAATGCTACGTCACATGACTTTGACCTGCCTATAAATAGGCCTGATTTTACACGTGTTCAGACTCGGTTGCGTTCAGACCTTGAAGCGCGTTCCCCATAGCGGCAAGCCTGATGCAGTGTCCAGTTCCCTTAAAAAGGAACTGTGTTTGCTTGACAATGGAGCTGTCTAGATCTCACATTTCCTAGCAAGCGAAGAACAGATCTCAAAATGGTGATCTGTGACAATAATGTTCTAGTTTTTCTCAATAAAAATAAATAACAAGCAGGACACTGTTTTGGACTGTGCTTATGATTACAGTTTATTTTAAACTAAAGCTATTGCCATTGGTTGGCCAAAATTCACACTATTGGTTGAGGCAGTGTGGTTGGGATGCTTAGACAAATAGAGCACTAAGAATCAATCTATGAATCGTTTACTTGCATCTGACTCTGCAACGTAAATAAAAAAGAATTACAAACGATTATCTTCATTATTGTTAATGTGCTTTAACTGTTCTCTTTTTTTTTCTTTTGCAGATGAACGGGACAGAGTACAGAAAAAGACTTTCACAAAATGGGTGAACAAACACCTGATAAAGGTACATTTTGTTAATTGTGTCTTTTTTCAGAGCATTTCCTATTCAGTAAGGTCACAAAAATCTTAATCTGCTTCTACTGTAGTTAGAATGAGGTGTTTTTTTATAAAACAGCAAAACAAAACATCTAAACATCTATAACAATTTAGACTATTATTTTAATATCATTGCCAAACAGTACAAAACTCAGACACCTCCAATGACATCTGTAAATTTTTATCATTGTCTAATCTAAAAAGAGGATATTTAGGCACAGAAGACAAACAATTTAGTGTAGACATTCTTGTTAGGTAAAAGTAATTAAAAAGATTGTCTGTTTGGCAAAACAAAGACTGGAGGTTGTTAGCTTCTGAACTCCTACAAATCAATCAAGCTTGTTCATTAACCTCAGGGGAGACACAAATAAAACCCTCCACAGCTATATGATATTGCATAATGTATTTCGGGTATGAACCCATCTCCAGGCAACAGTAGCACATGTGGCATGGATGCTTAGCTACCCACCATAAAGGGAGAATTCAAAACTAAAACTCTTCCTGTCACGGTCAGACGGGAAGAAACCAGTTGCAGACAGTGATTGAACAAAATACACAGTTTATTTATAATTAAAAAGAAAAACAAAAACCCACGAGGGGGCAAACAGCAAGTAAACATAAACTAAAGCGAACTCGAACAGAAAATCACAAACATGAGAATAAACTCAAAACGGAGATCCGGACATACAACGTAAACATTAACAAAGCGGAACAATGGTACAAAACATCAGAACATTACCGCACAGGAACATTACAGAACGGAAAACTGACAACGAACTGACACGGGACAGCAAACACAAGGGCATTAAATAGAACAGAAAACAAGGACAAACACAAAAAGCACTATAAAAATATGTTTAAAAAAGTTTAGATTTAAATGAACAGTTTGTCTTTTGTATGAGCTCTAAACCGAACCTGAGTTTGAAGTTGAACAGCATTTATACAAATAATTCATAAACTATACACATGAGAACTCTACCTGTTTTTTCTCTTTCATCAGCTGTTATCAGAACAGGTGATGCTATTGCTTTGTGCTGATTGAGCTGGTTATGTGTGAAGAAGAGATGCTGACACCCAAATATAGAGACGAAAAATGAGATCTATTATATGATACACAGAAAATGTTGGTTTGGTCACTGTTGGTGTTTTTCCAACATGTGATTATATGTGTAATATTCTTTGATTAAGATGAATTTCATTGCAATCCCTAAACACACTATTATTTAAATTGAGGTACTGTACTGTTAATGGGGCATTTTTAAAGTAACAGGCAGGTTTTAATGTATCAACAGGGGCCTCTAGTGGTTAAGTTTTACCACTTCCTTTTATCACACTCTCTCTCTCTCTCTCACTCACACACACATCCCCTTTCTTCTCTTTTATTTAAGCTGAATAAATTTGTTCATAAGCAGGAGATCAATGTAAAATATCTGGGCATTTAGCCAACCATTCTTTTACAATTGTTTGATTTTTTTGTTCTGAGCTTTAAAAGGTAGAGCCAGTTTTCTCTCATCTTTCTTGTGAATAACACAACAAAGTTTCTTAGAAGGATATCTAGGATGCTTTTGTCCATAAAACAGAAGTGAATAGAAACATAAGCTGTCAAACCACTAACAACATTTTCTAAAGTTCTCTAAAGTCACATAACAACTTCTTTAGTTTAAAATCAATTCAAGTTTGCAACAACACTGTAACTAATGTTAACTAATTATTACTATTAATTTGCATTATCATTATAATTAGTGGTGCTTGTGAAGCATTATTATCCAACATTCTTCTTCTTCTTCTTCTTGACAAAATTTCTAGATGCTACTCGTGCTGCACGGTTTGTTGTAGACCCTTGAATGAGGTGTCAAATCGACCGGCTTATTGTAGTGGAGTGTGGTATGACTTTTATAAGCGATCAGGTGTACAATGTTTTTAGGGCATACAAAAAAGTGGGTGCAAAATTCCATAGTCTTAACATTTCAACTTCATAGCCATGCCCTAGCAACCAGTTACAGTACCCTAGCAACCACCCCATTGACTACCATGGAAAAAAAACCCTGGTATGCCCTAGCAAACATTTGGAGCAGCCTAGCAACCAACATGAATTAGCTATATCTCAGCACCAGAACATCATCAATACATGGAAGTTGGCTCTTTTCATTTAAAAACACACACATAATTCTATTGGTTTTACCCTGTTAAATGTCTAGCTACACCATAGCAACCGTTTACTGTACCCTAGCAACCATGTAATAAAATGAATAAGCCATATCTCAGCATTGAAACACTGTAGAGACATGTGGGTGGGCTTATTTGACGCAGGCAGTCAGAGGGCTTTAGGTATTGCCCTGGCAACGTCCTGACCACACCCTCGCAACCATTTATATCACCCTAGCAACCTCATTACATCATGAAGAAGCCATATTTTAGTACATCTATCATGCTAGCATCTAAATTGTGTTAGCATCATGTTAACTTCATGCTAAGTCATGCTAGCATGATTAGCACTCAGTTTAGTCATTATGTCTAACAGAGATTTATAAATCATCTATCTAAATGTCCTTCTTCCTTTAACTTCTTTAATTTCTAATTAATATCTCAACATATATAACTCTATTCATCTCTCCCTTTCTCTTTCCTTACTTTCATGTCTTCCATCATTGTCATCTCTTTCTCCTTCATTCATTCCTTCAGCACTGGAAAGCAGAGGTAGGTACCATCTGCCTGCGTGTTCTTGCAGATCCTGCTCTCTCTCTCTCTCTCTCTGACACACACACATGCATGTAATTCTGTTCTGCCCACGGCTCTAAACTTTCTTCTGCTGTCACATGAAAAATGTGGAGTGATGCTCACAGCCAGAGCTTTGAACATGATTGAATTTACCATTGGATTTAGTCCCATTCATTACAGTAAAAGGAACCAAAAGCTTTCACTGTCTCATCTTATGACTTTGTCACACCAGTTTGTGCACTAAACTTAATTATTATGTAATGTATTATATATAATTGTTATAGAATTTTATATATAGTGGTATTGGTAATTTGTGAGGTTAGAAAAGGCATTAACATGGTAGTAAGGCATTAGGCAAAGTAGAACAACAGTATTTTGTGTATTTCTCTTGGCAAATGCCTTATATTTTGCAATTGTATTTTTACATTTACACAGCGCATGTTGTAGCTGAGTGATAAATACCTTATGAGTACCTGTAGGAGTTGTAGACTCCTCAGGTATTTACCATTCATTTAGCCCCTACTGTAACAAAGACTCAGGGGGCAGCAAACTGGAATGGCAAGGGCAAGGCAGAAATCATAATCCAAACAAAGCAGAGGTCGGGGCAGGCAGAAAAGGTACAAACGGTAATCCAGACAGGCAGTAATCAGGGCAGGCAGCAAGAATCAATAGTAAATCCAAAACGGGGTCGATAACACAGAGAAATATACAGAAAAACGCTCAGAATTGTTCACCGGGGCAAAACATAACTTCGCAAAGAAGCAGAGAATGGGCTGGGTTTAAATAGTCAGAAAATTGTGGATGATTGGGAATAGGTGTGGACAATCAGCCAAATATGTGGGATTATGGAAGTTGTAGTCCTAATACTCTGGGGTTGGTGACCTCTGGTGGTCATTGGAGAAGCAGAGTTGGAAGCAGTGTTCATGACAGAGCCCCCCTCCTGCGAGCGGCTCCTGAAGTGAGGACGGGTTCAACGCCAGGGCCTACTTCAGGGACTTGGGGCCGGTTTCTTAGGGTGAGCTCGGTGAAAGTCAGAGCTGAACTTGAGATCCAGGATGTCCTCAGCCAGGACCCAGGTTCTTTCCTCTGGACCATACCCCTCCCAGTTGGACCCCGGCGTCTGGAGTCTCCTCACAGCCGATGATCATCAGAGGAGGGCCCTGGGAGTTCTCCTCTGCCTCCTCCTCCTCTCTCGGACTACTTTTTAACCCTCTGGGGTCCGAGGGTGTTTTGGAGCCCTGGAGAAGTTTTGACATGCTCTGACATTTGTGCTTTTTTCAGGTGCTTATAAACATATAAATGGCTAAAGTCTAATAACACTGTATTCAGCACAAACTGGGCTACAATAATATTTGAGCTGCATGTATGTACATGATTGTGTTTTTGAGAAAGTAAC
>JAZGTI010004230.1:4330-28722 GCA_036877585.1 Botia kubotai | reverse complement strand
TTTAGTTCCATGTCTCGCTCCGTCATTTCACAAACACAACCGTTCAACCCCACCGTAACAGACATAAATACAGCACAATTACAATTGCATGAATATTTTTATGATATTCTTATTTTAAATATAAAATGATTAATATAAAATAAATGAAATAAAAAAACAACATGCTACGCATCATAGGCAATGGCTAACAGCTTGTATATATGCCACCTATTTCTAATTGGCTATGAGAGTGTTATGACATTGTGACGATCAATTCATGTTGTTTTTCTACTGACAATACTAGGGGTTTGCCCTTGGTAGCCAAATCATCTCCAATATTTTTAGAAAATGAAAACTGACAAATGGAATTTGCATGCCAGTCTTCGCCCAGTCTCCGAAACAAAGTGACACAATGTGACATCACAGTGTGCTTCTCTCAGTGCAAGATTTTTTGTGTCAGTTTAGTGTATCTCTAATAGGGACTGGGAAGCATTCTTCCCTCTACTGAAAAAAGAACACTGCGGAGACCATATACTATCTGAAAAGGAAGGTGATACACTCATTGGCAAGACTTGGGAGACACCTCCTCGAATGTGAACAACAAACACATGAATGTAGGCAGAGAATACTCTGCTGAGGAAAAGATACAGGGTTCACTGACAAACAGCGGAAAATACTGACTGGATTACAGACTGGGAATCCAAGTATATAGGCACCACGACTAGCATAAGGGCTTGAGCACTAGGCCTAGTGGGATTGTTCCTCCGCCAAACATGCAACCAAAGGTGCATATATAAAACCCCCAAGTGCTGATGACCCCCAAGTGCTGAAGCAGCCTCATATGGATCAACCCAAGCAGAACTGCCACAGAGGATTCCATTTGTCCCAAGAGCCTCTGGAAGTATTTGAGTGGAACTAACTGCTTCCATCTGAAGGACTTCAGGCAGGACAGCACTGGCTGAGCTTCTTGGAGAGTGGAGCTGTCATTGATACAAAGTCCAACTCTAGACTTCAGCTGGATGACCCCACCATGATCCATGAGCTTTATTAACAGAATGGTCAAAAGCAGGCAAATGGTTGAATCATCGGCAAACAGAGCAAAAGGGTAAGGCAAAAATCAAAACCGGAAAGCAGGCAAAGGTCAGGGCAGGCAGTAAACAATTGTAAATCTAAATTCAAGAAAAGGTCAAAAGGCAGGCAGCAAACAATCACGAAACGATACACGAACAAAACAAACCAGGTAGACAATACCTGTATCACACAGCGATTTCCATTTCACACAGCGATCCAGCAGCTATCCAACAGCTCTCCACTGAGCTGTCGGCCCAAGCATCACAGCTCGCTTTGCACCAGCATCAGCTTACACATCTGACTTCTCTAACGGAGGAACCAGCCTTGCAAGGAGCTTGACTTTCACCTCCGTCTACCATAGCAGCAACCCCTCTGACACCCAGTCATTCGATTATCACAGCACCCTCTCCGGTCAGAAATTTAACGGTATCCCTTCCAGGGATTTTTGTTACAATTTTTTTGTTGGCTTCATGTTTCCAACTTTTCCGTACTCTCGCCGCCCAAACCGAATGGGTGGTGGACACCCTGAAACTGCTGTATAGGAGGAGACTCAATTCGGATCTACAATCCGAGTTAACGTGTCGTGACAATGGGAGAAGCCTGAGTGAGTACATTGAGCTTTCAATTCAAATAGATAATCTGATTCGTTCACGGGAGTTTTCACCCAGACCCGAGAGTACAGCTCCAACTGAACCTATGTAGTGAAATTATGCCCGCCTGTTGATAGAAGAACGAGAACATCATTTTTGTTCGGGTCTGTGCCTTTACTGCGGACAATCTGGCCATCAGCTATGCAACTGCCCTGTCTGTCCTGAGTCATCTCAGGCCCCGGTGAGTGTGGCTACCGTGGCAAATAAGCAAAATAATGTTATCCGTATACCTTTGATTCTAACTTTCAATGACATTACAGTGAAAACTTCTGCCTTAATAGACTCAGGAGCTGCAGCTAATTTTATCTCAATCGAGTTTGCAAAAAAACAATAACATACATTAACTCTCTGTTCTTCCTCTTTAGAGGTGAAGGTGTTGATGGCCACCCACTGGGGATAGGAAGAGTGGAGCACCAAACTGAGCCCTTACAACTACGAGTAGGCATGCTCCACATGTAAACACTACAGTTATACGCCATCTCCTCGCCTAACCACACAATTGTTCTGGGTCTGCCCTGGCTGCGCTTACATGAACCAATGATATCTTGGGGTGAGGGTCAGATCATTTATTGGGGATCTACCTGTCACGATCGTTGTTTAAATAAATTCATCCCGATTTCTAAACCTCTGCGCACTGACTTTGTCTGAAAGGAGCAAGATGTTGGCATCTTTTCCTTGCATTGATGTGTTCGACAAATTCAACCTGTCAAAAATGTCTTCAAGGAATGCTAACTGTGCTAACCACAAAGAGTCATCCAGGTACCGTGCAAGGTCGGACTTCACATTAACAAGAAACGTCTTCACCTCTGAATGCAATTCTTAGAGGCGATGTAAAAACCCGGTCTCTGGAGAGCCAGCGGACCTCAGTGTGAAAAATGAGCTGCTCATGTTTGGCTCCCATTTCCTGACAAAGCAAGGAAAACAAGCATGCATTTAATGGCTGTGCTTTAATGAAATTGACAATTTGCACTGCCTGCTTCAAAACGGCCTCAAGGGACTCAAGCATTTGCTTTGATGCGAGAGATTCACGATGAATCATACAGTGGCTAAAGGGGCTAAATTCTGGACATGAGTGACAAGACCGCTATCCCTTCCAGTTATTGAACATGCCCTGTCCATGCAAATCCCAATACATTTATCCCATGACATGCCTGCATCCCATATATATCCATCCAGAACTTCAAACAATGCCTCGTCGGTTGTGTGATCTGGAAGAGACCGACAGAAAGACCCTCCCCCTCAATATTACCATTTCTGACATATCTGACATAGATAAGCAACTATGCTAGCCCTGCAACATCAGTTGTTTCATCAAGCTGTAGGGCAAAGTACTGGCTTTGCGTGATGTTAGCTAGCAATTGCGCTTTAACGTTGCTTGCCATGTCAGATATGTGGCGGCTAACCGTGATGTTAGAAAGAGGGAAGTCACTAATCTGCTGTGCGAAATTCTCCAAACATGATCTGACAAATATCTTTGGCAGCAGGTAAGATTAGCGCCTTTGCAATTGTGTGAGGTTTTCCTACTTTAGCAACTCGTTTGGAAGCGTAGTAGGACGGTTCTAGACACCAGCTGAACACAGTTTGCTGATGTTGCATTTCTGCTGTTCAACAACAGATAACTTTTTTTTCCCAAGCCGAGCGAGTTTTTTTTCATTTATGTATGTTCTACTTGAAATACAATAAAATGCATAAAATACGAGTACCCAAATAATGCCTTGCTTCTGTTTTCTCTTAAACTATTTGCACCCCCCTTAAGATCTCTCCTGTTGAGAACCACTGATTTAAAATAATTCTGTATTCTAAAATAATGCAACTCAAATGAATTTGGATAGCACTTATTACAATTGTGCACTGTTGGAAAGCAGCAGTTCAGAAAACATTGTAGAACAAATATTAGAGACAAGAAAAAATGTATTGTCCAGCAATTCAATTGGTAGAGCAGTGCATTCAAATTGAAATGGTTGTGGGTTAGATTCCCAGGAAACAGTAGTGTAGTACAATATATTTAAATATCTAATATATCAAATAACCTCATTGGGCAGGAATAAATGTAATCTTTATGATTTTTGTGTCATTTATTTTAAATATCGTTTCATATTTGCAAAAGGTTTGTAAATATTAAGTGCACAAATATTACGTTTATAAATATTAAGTGTAAATATTAAGTGTACAAACCATTTTATGGTCATGAAAAAATATTTTTATGGGTATCATTGTGTAAAATGTGCATTTATGCGTGCTGCTGTTATATAAAGAAACATGGTTTGTTGGTCCATTGTGTCGGATTGCTTTCACAGTAATTGTGAACCGCTCCAGAGTTCGTTTGCAATTGGGCCGAGACCACCTCGTTCAAGCGGTCTCGGAGTGATTGTTTGGGTGCGGATCCGAGCGTGCTTGCCTTGTTCACATATGCCTAAACGAACCGAACCAAGGAGGAAAACACACCAGGTTCCGAAACAAACACTAAGGTGTGAAAACACCCGAAATTGCTACATTGTAGCGACTCAACCCCCGGTTTCGGAACAACGCAATGGAATTGTATGGAACAGATTGTATGGTTTTATTTGTATCTTTGTCATTTCATAAGATGTAGGGAAGATGTAATATGTTCTCCCAGCCTTGGGGGGGGCTGTGGTTCATTGTTGTGTGAGCCTCCATTACAGGGGTGGAGCGGTTGTTTAGCCACAGCTCTGTTTTCTTATGAGAAGGTAGGAAGGGTTGCCCTGTTCTCTGTAAAATCTGCTTTATTTATTTAGTTATATTAGCCATCCATCCCAGTTTAAGTAATATATTGTTGTTAAAGTTAAATTGTTGTTAAAAAAAAGCTACTCTGCTTTGATTCAACGACAATCTTGGTGTCCTCCTCATTCACTCCTTACATTAACACAACGCAGAGCCATTTAGGGGAGCACACCAACAAAAAAGGGTTACAATAATATCACGTGTATATTTCTCAGCTTTAATTTGTTTTCTAACAGAAACCACATTTTGTGCATATCCACACAAACCAATAAACATTGAGATTGGACGTTCACTCTGGAGTAGCTGCAGTTGTTTCTAACCAAAGAATTAGGCCAGCTGTGTTCCAACCACCCAACTGCGCACAGAATATCCCACAGTAAGTGTTACTTTTTTTTAATGATAAAAATAAAGACGGATGAACGATATTTAATGAATGAAAGAACACAAAAAACAACACAAACACATGATGAAGTAACAAGTGCAAACAGCAGTGAAGAACAAAACAAACCACGATGAACATATAACACCAGGGCAAAAGTATCCAAAAGTGTAGTCCAAAAAGTCAAAATCCAAATACACAGTCCAATGATCCAGTAACTAGGGAATACACAAGAGAATACAAGAGAAAACTATTAACTATGAAAACCACCAAACACCCACAATGAAACATACAAAACACGGAACTTAAATACACTGACTAATCATAGACGAACAGGTGATGACAATAACACAACTCAGAAGTGAACACAGATAATACCGGAAACAGAAACAACATATCATAATAAGAGTCCGGACTCCTTCACAAAGCGTGGATGTCCAGCTTCGTGACAGTAAGTATAAACATAATATCTAATAATAATAAATTACAGTAAGGTCAGAATGGGTATGGTTAAGCAATTGATTGAGAGATTCTCTTACCCTTGTAGTATCTGCTTCTCTCTGTGTTTTTTTTTCATCAGATCATTCTGGTCTTCTGGACCTGTTCTTCTGCTTCTTCTGTCGCATGTGCTTAATAAAAGCACTGTTGTCAAAGACATTCCTCCTCTTTTGTGTGTCATTTACATAATGCCATCATTAATTATACATTTCACAACAGTGTATGTCCTCAGGTCAACATTAGGGTAAATATTTGTCTGTTACGTTGGGTCATTAAATTGTTACTTTATATGATTTGAATAGGAAAAAGAGCAGGGCATGTTTTGCTATTACCAACTACAAAATGCAAAACTCAGTGACATATGTCATTAATAATAACAGTCCCTGCCTTACCAAAATGATTATTGTCAAAATGGCAGTTGTGGTGAAGTAAAATGCAAATTCACTGCCTGACGCTAGATACTGCTTAAAGAAAAGTAGAAATACCCCATATAGTCATTTACACTAACAGCAGTTACAATACATGGTAATAAACTGTTACACTAGGATCCTGTTGGTACAAAAAGGAATTTCAAAGCAGGGCTGAAAACACAGATTCCAGAAAATCACTCAGAAATGTTCACAAGGGCAAACCAAGACTTCACACTGGAGCAGTGCCTAGACAGGGTTTAAATAGTCAGTTAATGAGGGGTGATGAGAAACAGGTGTGGAGGCAACCAACCGGGTATGTGGGTTGTTGAAGTCAGTACTCGGGTGATGGAGAACTCCGGTGGTCATTGCGGGAATCACAGGAGTTGAAGGCAGCGTTCATGACACCTAGCACCATTGACGCTTGGGCCCTAATAATACTTACCTATTTGTGGTTATAACTTTTAAGAGTATAATGATTTACAACATGGTGAATTCCACTCCCCTTAAACAGCCATAAGATGATATAAAGACATTAACATTGTGTGAAAGAGTACAAGGAAAGAACACATTCACAATGCAATTATTTTTTTTAATTATTTTTGGGGCTTTAACAAATTTAGCTGTAACACTTCTAAACATTCATTAAAGAAGGTTTATTAAAAGAAGGCTGCTCTTTTAGTTTTTCCTTCTTTGTAAATGATTTCTATGTAAAGCACTTTGAATTTGTGTATGAAATGTGCTATTGTAACGAAGAGGCTGAGGCGTGCAGATCCATTTGCAGTTTTTAATAAACGTGGTTGTACAGGCAATGGTCAAAAACACCGGCAAACAGAGTCATGGAGATCAGACAAGACAAAAACAATAAACAGGCAAAGATCAGGGCAGGCAGCAAACAATTAATAACATAACCCAAAGCGATAGTCAAGGTAGGCGGCCAAAATCGAAACAACGATAACAAAGCAAGGGTCAAACACAGTAGAAACCGCTCAGTAATGTTGCCGGGGCAAAACAAAACTTTGCAATGAATGAAACACACAGGGAGTTTAAATAGAGTGGTTAATGACTAACAGGTGGTGACCGGAAGATAAGTCCTAGGTATGGGTTTGTGGGAAATGCAGTCTGGAAATGAAACTCAATATTCAGGCAACGGTTCCCTCTGGTGGCATGGAGGAGGCGGAGCGGAGGTCTCCTCCATAACAGCTATATAAATAACCTTGCCTTGCCCAATATCACACGGACAGCTTCTTTAAAATATTGCTGTCTTTTCGATGCCAGTAAGGCCTTAGAGATCTGACAAACAGCTGTAATGATGAGCTGTCATAGATCCCAAACTTTTACCACAAATGTATTATTTGTTTATTATTTTATTAGACATATATTAACCCAACGTAGTTATATGGGCTTCTTTTATGATGTATGGATGTGTTTCTTGGAGCTTTAAAATGCTGAACCCTGATCAATGCCATTATAAAGCTGGAAAAAGCTGAGATATTATTTATTATAATTCTGAATGTGTTCTACTAAAGAAAGTCATAAACATTTGAGATGCATGAGGATCAGTAAATGATGAATTTTATTTGGTGAACTATTGCTTTAAAGGCACAAACAAAGGCAAATTTCACATGCGTCTGGTATTTACTGCAGTAGTAAATATTCATTTTGTATAAGAATCAGAGCTGTGTCTTGACACTGCCAGCCATATATTTCCAGCCTAGATTACAACATTTACAACAGACTCCTTAAAAGAACATATTTAAAGAAATTACATTTTGTGTTTTAAAGAACTGTTATTGGCTGCTTGGGTGCTGCTGTGGCTTTACACCATTATGTCTGTAGCTTAAGAGAAATTTCCACAAAGAACCTTATCTTACTTATTACCTTAACAAATACATTGACCTTTACCTGTTTTCAGATAATCTTTCAGACAGAACAACAGAATGTGTTGCACAGATATATATATACAGTGTTGTTAAATTAGCTTTTACATTTGTTTATTTCTTTCTCTGTAAACCATAAATCTATAGCAATGATGGATTATGAAGTTACTGACTTTAATAGGATTGTAATTCAAAATTTCTCTAGACTCAAACTCATCCACATGTGTCAGCTACAAACAGTTCAGAATGATGGGGAAAACAATGGCAGCCAAGGAAAAATAACATCAATCAGTTAATAATGATAAACAAATATATATGTGTCTCTCCAAAGCCTCAAGACAGTTTGCGCATTCAGTTATATTTCTTAATACATGGACCTGTGAATAAAAAAAAGACTCCATGAATCATGCAGTTTTATTCAGACTTAATTATTGTATGAATTATATTCACCTTTTATAATTCATATTTTATTGTTATCTAACCGAGGAGCTTCAAAGGTTTTGTAGTGTTGTACTGTAAATATACTGTACTTACCCTGTTTTGCTCTTGTTTTCACCTTCTGGGGGAGTTTTATCCAGGACAGAATGAAATCAGACAGTCCTTTAGACATCAAAACAGTCTGCAGCTAAAATAAATATATTGTTGTTAAAATACATACGGTACCATTCAAACATTTAGAAACATATTTTTAAAATTAATATCAATTTGAAATTATTTAAACAGTATTAAAAGTGTTATCACCTGGACCCCAATAAAGACCTTATTGTCGGACACAATGTTTAAATTGGGTAGAAAAGTCAGGATTATATAATATCTGTAGATTTGGATTATAGTGTTTGATAAGTCTCAATTTGGTTAAATGTATTTCTTCTAATGAGATTCTAAATAACAATGCCAGAAGGACACAACTTTCTCTCTATCTGTCTCTGTATATTTGCCCACTTTCAAAGACATGAGGGTCAGGTGAACTGTACTGTGTAGTGCTCCACCTGTGCGTCTGTTGGCTCAGGCTCCAGCAATCCCTGTGACTTAATACAGAATAAGTAATAAAAATGGATGCATACATAATGATGATTTTTAAAGGTCTCTTAAACCTGATTAAGAGCTTGGTCACCCGCTGCTGGCTCAGCAATATCGACACTGGAGACCAACAGTATCCTCATAATAACTTTATTAACTAGAAAACACAAAGAAACAAATAAATTAGGTCAAGCACAGAAAAAAAGGTTTACATTAAGGTTTATTAAAATAAATGTTTCTAAGAGGGCCTAATGCACTTGTCAAGGTGCATTATATTAAATAGTTTAAAATAGTTTAACAAAAAAATGTAAAGAAATACCGTTACAGTATACACTTTTATAATTAAACGGAATCATCCAGCCACTGTGATGCTCAGTGGTCACAAGGGCTGCAGGTGCAAGCTGACCGGTGCGTGCTTGAAGAGGAGTGGCGCTAAGGTCTGCAGGACGCTGGATGCCTTTAATAAGCAGGTCTGACATTTTGACAGTTTGCTTACAAACCTTTCAGTGAACCTATGGAATTTTTCCTCAGACAAGCATTTCAACACCACTAAACAAGTTTAAAAATTATAATTATTTAACCAGGGATTCATATTCCCAAAGAATAGGAGGAAGAAACTTTATCTAGATAACTAAAGGGCTTGTAATGTATAACGCTAATGTACAATAGCATTATAGAGATTGTTATAGAGTCTATTGTTATAGAGATTGTATTTCTTTATATTCTTGTTTGAAAGTGTGAAGATCCTCAAACTGAATTGTGATTCTGAACACGGATGTCAACCACTAGATTCATTTGGCTTGATGTAAATCTCATCTTTCTGTTGTCACAATGTCATCTCATTTGTATTCAAAGGATTTTGAATGGAGATCATTCTAGCACACAAACACTGTGCGTAAGTGCATCTTTTAATGAATAATACTAAAATTAGGAAACAACACACCAGGATTTAAGGGCACATGCTCAGTTTACATGGGCCCTATGTAGTGTTTACTATTCCCTAGACACTGACCAAGGGTTAACTTAGTGACAACATGCCCCACAACACCTTTATAATGACAACACACTTGTGACAGTAAACATTTAAATTTTAAACATTTTAAAGATTGCGTCCCTGGCTCAATTAAAAAAAAAAATTAAAAAATATTCTTACAGAAGCAAGATCAACATAAACATTGATGAAAGCCAGAATATTGAAGGCCATTGATGAATAGCTAATGTTAATACTGTAAATACAGAATACTAACCGGAGATCGATACAGACTACAACTCCCAAGATGCAACTCACCTGGCGTTGATGACTTCCTGTTTTCTTACCTGCTCATCATTAACCATCACCCATATAAACCAGACTTTTTAGACATTTATTGCGAAGTCTTGATTTGCCTAGTGCATCAATTCCGAGTGGGTTTTCCCTGTTATTTCTATTGATTACCTGTGTATGATTTTGGATTGTTCTCATTATTGATTGTTTGCTGCCTGCCTTTGACTTGGATATATTACAGTTTCTGATTGTTTGCTGCCTGCCCTGATTATTGCCTGCTCCATGATTACTCTTTGTCTTGTCTCCATTGTACCTGTTTGCTGTTACCGAACTGGCCTGTTGACCACTCTTATTAAACGTGCTGCAAGTTGGTCACTTTGCCACCCAATGATCCAGCAGCACTCATGCAGCTATCATCTGAGCTAACAGTGCAAGCCTCGCAAATCGCTTTACACCAGCATCAGTTAAACCGGCTACCCTCACTTACCGAGGAGTTGGTGAAAGCTCTCCAAGGGTTGCATCTCATGCCTCAAGAGCCAACCATAACCGAGCCACCCACGCTGTTCACACCACTGCCCAGCACCTCTGCCCCAGTAAGCCCTTGACTAGCTTTTCCAGAGAAGTTTGATGATTCTCCTTCTAAAAGCAAGGTTTTTTTTACTGCAATGCTCGCTTTTTGTAAACCAACAGCCTTCTTTATTTCCCAATGACTCTAGTCGAATAGCTTTTGTTTGCTCCCTATTAACCGGAAAGGTGTTAGACTGGGCAACAGCGGTTTGGAGATTTGACGGGGCTGTCTTTCCGACCTTTGACATCTTCCTCCAATGATTCTGCAAGGTCTTCGAGAACCCTGCAGGAGGTAGGAGTCCTGGTGTGCAGCTCCTAGCTCTCACGCAGGGAAAACGAATGGCTTCTGAATATGCTCTGACCTTCTTCTCTGACCGTACTCTAGCAGCACAGACCAACTGGGTCGAGGACACACTAAAGCTACTGTTCCGGAGAACGCTGAACTACAGTCTGAACTTGCCTGCAGGGACGAGGGCAGGAACCTCTGGGAGTTCATAGAGCTGACCATTCAGATGAACAACCAATACGCTCACGCCGATCATCCATAACGTTTCCCCATTCAGATCAGGGTGCCACTTCTCTCTCAGAGCCCATGCAACTAGGCTACACTTACCTCTCTCAGAATGAACGAACCCGTCGAATCCAGAATCGCCTCTGTCTGTACTGTGGTCAACCTGGTCATATCAGGGCCTCATGTCCAGTTCGTCCAGCCACAGATCGATTCATGGTGAGTGTGACTTTCATTTCCACTAACAACCCTTCTAGTATCACATTACCTGTTACATTAATCCTGGCAGACCAGACCATACCCTTGTTGGCTTTAATCAACTTAGGAGCTGAGGCAATTTAATTTCAAGAGAATTTGCTCAGAAAAATCACATTCCACTAACCTCTTCTGATTGCTCCCTGACAATGCAGGCATTAGAAGGCCGCCCACTGGGTGATAATGGAAACTGCCAACTGACTGAGAACATCAAACTGTCTGTTGGAGCACAACATTCTGAGGAACTTCAATTCTATGCCATTACCTCCCATAACCACGTCATAATCTGAGGTCTACCTTGGTTACGTCAACATGAACCAGTCATCTCCTGGAGAGAGGGAGAATTGCTGCAGTGGGGTTCCTATTGTTGTCAACAATGCCTAACGATGGTCTGTCCCCTCAGTTGTATCACTGATTCTAAGAAAACAACCATTAACACTACTGTTCCCTCAGAGTATGCTGACTTGATGGAGGTATTCAGCAAAAAGAAGGCATACCAGTTCCTCATCGCCCGGTTGATTGTGCAATTGATCTGATCCCTGGTTCAGTTCCCCCTAAGGGGTGCATGTTTCCTCTGTCACAGCCTAAATCCAAGGCCATGAAAGAATACATTAAGGAAGAGCTATCTAATTCCCCCACTTCCACAAGTTTTTTTTGGTTAAAAAGAAATATGGGGGTCTAAGGTTGCATTGACTATCACGGCCTAAATGAAGTAACCATAAAATGTTGATACCCTTTACCCTTAGTCCCAGTCACCTTAGAACAGCTCCACCAAGCTAAATTCTACACCAAACTCAACCTACGTAATGCCTACAACAAGAATTAAAGAAGGGGATGAATGAAAGACCGCTTTTTCCACACACATTATGAGTATTTAGTTATGGCTAATTCCTAATAGCCCATCTGTATTTCAGTCGTTTATGAAGGACATATTTAGAGACATGCTTGAGCGATGGGTGATAATTTACATTTATCGATATCCTCATCTACTCAAACTCCCTCGAGGAGCATGTCCAACATGTTAGATCCGTCCTTAAACAACTCCTAGAATATCAGTTGTATGTGAAGGAGGAAAAATGTGAGTTCCACAACACTAGCACATCGTTTTTGGGCTACATAATTAGTTGTGATGGCATTGCCATGGACAACAAGAAAATAGAATCCATCTCTAAATGGCCACAACCCAGAACTATCAAAGAATTGCAGAGATTTTGGGGTTTTGCCAATTTCTATAGACGTTTTATCAAAGGTTTCAGCTCCGTTGCAGCCCCCCTATCCTCTATAACCAAGCAGGCATGAAAAGACGTTTTACCTCGGCTCCTATTCTCAAGCACCCTGATCCTGATAAACCCTTTATTGGTGCTATTCTCTCACAATGCCAGAATTTAGAATTCTTGAGCCAAAATTGAGCCAAAATGCTCAATCCTCGACAGGTTAGATGGGCACTATTCTTCACCAGATATCAATTTACAGTTACCTATCGCCCAGGTTCAAAAAACACCAAGGCTGATTCTCTCTCCCGTCAGACTGAAGAGACTCCCACCCTCCCCAATCAAGAACCCATTATCCCAGGAAAATTATTAGCCCGGGACATCACCACAGAGATCAATCAGGCCAATAGTCAGAGACTATTGCACACCCAGCTGATTGTACCTTCGTTCCAGAACCCTTGCATTAGCGCTTAATTTCCTTCGTCCATGACTCCCCCAGTTCTGGTCACCCTGGCATTAATGCCACCATTAAACTACTCAAGAATTGCTATTGGTGGTCATCAATCTCTACTGATGTGTTTAAATATATTCAACAGTGCGCTGTCTGTCAGAGCTCCAAAACACCAAGGAAACTCCCAGCTGGTCTATTGCAGCCACTATTCACACCCCAATGTCCCTGGTCTCACATAGCAATTGATTTCATTACTGATTTATCAAGTTTACAAGGAAACACCACCATCCTGACAAAGCCAAAAAGAGAAGGATTTTTTCAAATTTAGGTCAATATCTAATGTCCGTCACTGGTCTCCAGGTCTGTCCAAAAAGTGTTGCATAGCCGGTAGTTTCTCCACGATGTTATCCAATTTGCGGTCCATAACCACAGTCTGAGTACTAACAGCTCTGCCCACCACAGTTTCAATCCAGCCGGCCAGCTTAGTGGGGTTTTGAGCCTCACTGACCACTTTTGCCAATCGTCTTTTTCCCCACCTAATCCCATCAGCAGAAACCCTGTTATCAAACCCGTCCATCATGTATCCAGCTGTCCTGCAGGACAGTTGGGTTCCCCCGAACCCAGGCTTCTCGTCGAGAAGATGGTGTCAATTGCGTTCAGAGACCAGTTGATCAAATCCATAATTCCTTCTTGTTTTAAGATCAGGACAAGGAGAGTCTCAGAGATAGAACTAACAATTACAAGACGAGAGAAGCCAGCAAAGAGAGATGGGGGGGGGAAGGGAAAATATCTTTTATATAAGATATCTTTTATATACCATCTCTATGTAAGCTAGATGCAACGCATATCTTGCTGAATAATTTTGTGGTTTTATCAGTTCAGTCAACCCTTTATCCATAAACCTACTATAAATCTAGTATACCTAATTAGTCTTATACATCTCATACATATTATTTGCAATAATACCATTAACATGTCTGACATTTGTTCTGTTTTATTATTATTATTCTTTTTTTATATGTAAAGATGCTTTTAAGCAATGTAACATTGTAAAAAGCAGTATATACATAAAATTTAATTGAATTGATAATTAAAGTCAACAGATGTACCAAAAAACTAAATGATGCTGACATCTTTCTCAAGTCATTTTCACCCCTGTTAATATAAACATTTTCATTTTTAACTTCCTCTACAAATTAGTGGATTTTTCAGTAACTATTTACCAATGGCATTCAATATTTTGGCTTTCATCATTGTTTATGTTGATCTTGCTACTGCAAAAATATTTAAAAAATCAAACATTTAAGCTGGGATAATTTTGAACATTTGTTTGATTTGACATGGAATGACCCTATATAAATTAAATATATAGACCCTGTATGTCAGGAACAGAAGGAAAACAGAGAACCCAAATGCAAGTAAAGGTATGTTTATTGACAGTTCAGATAATGAATGCAAGACTGGAACAATCCGGGTTGGGAAGGTGGTACTGGGCCGTGCAGACCAGGCGCGGACTGTGTTGTTGTTGGAGAGTCGGAGAGTCTATGTTGTCGGAGAGTCAGACTGGATGACCGGTGCAGCAGACAGCAGGGTCAAATCGAGTAAGCCGCCAGAGACTGCAGATGACAGAGACGACAGCGGCAGCAGATAAATGTAAACCGCTGGTGACTGAATGTGGCGGTGAGAGCAGCAGTCGGTGCCTGTGGAGGGAGAGGAGGACAACAGAGACAGATCTGGTAAGCAGCAGGTAAGTGCAGGTGGCAGCACTGATGGCAGTGTTGACGGCAGTGGCGGGACCCCGGGAGGATGGCAAGGCAGAGCGGGAGAGTAGGCTGGCAACGGCCACGATGCGGAGACCAGAACCCGGAGGCAGGCTGGAGAGATGAGTCGGGCGAGCAATGGCAGACTCCAGGACAGACGACAACCACATGGAGGACCGGAACAGAAGAACAGGGGCCTTGACAAACTAAGAACTCCCAGGACGGGAGAGACAAGAGAGCTGGCGTGACTAAACTATGACTGAAGCTAAACTTGGACTAAGCTACGCTAAGTTAAGAGAAGGTAACAATAAAAGATTTAGACTTGGTCAGGAAATGGGTAAGGACCACGACAGTCTGACGAGGAACGAAACACACGAGGAGAATATAAAGGGAGGAAAATGAGCAATAAACAGGTCAGCGTGATGATGAATGAATAGACATAGCTATGGAAATCATGAGAGGGGAGGGGTGATGCAGACAGCGGAGCACGTGGCGAGCTGTCAAACAACCGCGTGCTCCGACAGAAAACAATACAAACCCGGTCGATCAAACCGGTGTCCTGACAGTACCCCCCCGGGATGCCTCCAGGTGTCCTAGGCGGAGGTACACCCTGTTGACGGCGGAAATCCTCGATCAGGGAGTGATCCAAGATGTCCCGGGACGGCACCAGGCTCAACACCTTGGCAATCTGGTATGGCCCAATGAACCTGGGTGCCAGCTTGCGAGACTGCATCCGGAGAGGTAGGTCCTTCGTGGAGAGCCAGACCCGTTGACCGCAGATGTGTCAAGGCTAAGGGACCCGGTGACGATCGACAACTGCCTTGGTGCGTCGGGACAGCTGGACCAAGACTTTCCTGGCCTTCTTACAGGTGCGATGACACCGTCGGACGAAGGCCAAGGCCGACAGCACAGCAGCCTCGGGTTGCTGTGTGGGAAACAGAGGAGGTTGGACCGAGACAACATTCAAAAGGTGACAAACCTGACGCTGAGACTGGTAGGGAGTTCCAGGCGTACTCAACCCACAAAAGCTGGTGGCTCCAGGAACTGTGATTCTGGGACGTCAGGCAGTGGAGCGCTCTTTCAAGGTCCTGGTTGGCCCGCTCGCATTGCCCTTTGGTCTGTGGGTGAAAACCAGACGACAGACTCGAAGTGGCCCCGATCTGACGACAGAACTCTTGCCAAAAGCGACAGATAAACTGTGGACCCCTGTTGGACACGACGTCAACCGGAAGGCCATGCAGCCGAAGGACATTGTCGACAAATAACTGGGCAGTCTCTTGGGCTGAGGGCAGCTTGGGAAGGGAATGAAAAGAGCCGCTTTAGAGAAATGGTCCACCACAGTCAAGATAACAGTGTTACCAGCAGATTCAGGGAGCCCAGTGACAAAGTCAAGGGCGATGTGGGAACAGGGACAAGACGGGACTGGGGTCTTATTCTGAGCACAGACTGGGCAGGCCAACACGAACTGCCTGATGTCGGGCCTCAGAGAAGGCCACCAAAATCTCTGACGGATGGCAGCCAACAATATCCAGATTCCTGGATGGCAGGAGAGCCGAGAAGAGTGAGCCCACTGAAGGACTTCAAGCTGCAGCGCAGCCAGCACAAACAGTCGACCCTCCGGGCATCCCTTCGGAATTTCCCTTTCTCTGCCGGCCCACCTCACTCGCTGCTCGAATTCCCCACAAGAGAGACCCTACCATGATTCCCTTTTGGAGAATCACTTCAGCCGGTAAACTCTCCCCAGGACACTCGAACACCCGGGAGAGAGCATCAGGCTTAACATTCTTGGACCCGGGCCGGTACGAGAGAAATTGAAAAGGCCAAGAAGAGAGCCTATTGGGCCTAACGTGAGCTCAGCCTCTTGGCTGAACGGATCAGGTAAATCGCTGGTGTCTGAAAGTGGCGGTGAGAGCAGCAGCGGCGGATAAGATGCGCAGCCGGTCACAGTGGAGAGAGAGGAGGACAACAGAGACAGATCTGGTAAGTAGCAGGTAAGTGCAGGTGGCAGCGCTGACGGCAGTGGCGGGACCCCGGGAGGATGACGAGGCAGAGCGGGAGAGTGGGCTGGCAAAAACAGAGCGGGAGAGTGGGCTGGCAACGGCCACGATGGGGAGACCAGAACCCGGAGGCAGGCTGGAGAGATGAGTCGCGCGAGCAATGGCAGACTCCAGGACAGACGACAACCACATGGAGGACCGGAACAGGAGAACAGGGGAACTGGGACACAAGACAAACAATAACAACAGTCTGACGAGGACCGAAACACACAAGGAGAATATAAAGGGAGGAAAATGAACGATAAATAGGTGAGCGTGATGATGAATAAATAGACACAGCTGGGGAAATTACAAGAGGGGAGGGGTGACGCGGACAACGAAGCATGTGGCAAGGTGTCAAACAACCGTATAGCGTCCTGACACTATATTTATTTAAAATGATTTTTATGGCTTCTGGGATGGACATTATTTTTAAATGTACTGTACTTAAATGTGAAACAAACACTAAGGTTGGTGACATTACAGATGTGATGTCAGAGCATCCAACAGTATGATTCTCAGCGTTTGCTCCACACTGCATCTGTCATTCATGTCAGTAGTTTGTTTAGTGTGTTTGTTGTCTGGTGCCAGATTCTTGTCTGTGTTAACAAGTAATGTTTGTCTAGAACATTATTTATATATATATATATATATATTATTTATATATAGTAAATAATATACATAGTAGCAGAATAGCAGAATCTAGTAGCAGAATACAATACAATATCCGCTTGTAAATGTCGCTTTGGATAAAAGCGTCTGTTAAATGAATAAATGTAAATATAACATTATTTTATTTCTATTTTTCTTTTATTTCTATTAATTCTTTTCCTGAGTTATGTATTTTGTCTTGTTTTGTTTTCCCACCTCTTTTCCTTGCATAGGGGTGTGTTTACATACACAGAATTAGTGGATACTTATAAAAAATCTGCTTATTATAGAAACCTATTTTCATACGTTTATATGTAAATAAATAAACCAGGATTTTGAGATGGTTTCATGAGGTGATGTCACCATCAAACAACTGCCTAAAACCAGGTTCCCTTTTGAGGGAACTTGGCGCTACATCATGCTTGATGTTATGGGGAAATGCGCTTCAGGAGCGCCCAAGTCTGAACATGTGTAAAACCAGGCCTATTTATAGGCAAGTTCAAGGTTATGTGGCATAGCATCGTGCGCCACAAAGCCTTTAAAATACATAATCAGCTTTTTGTCTTCAGAAAGTCTGTTTGTTTGCATGTAGCCAGAAAAAGAAATGAGGAAAAAATAGTAAGATTGTGCTTTAGGAAGTAGTCAGAAAGAAAATGTGACTAAGAGTTTTAAGAAGTGTGTGCCACCATGTCTGCGTTATATTACGGCGGGTGACATGCATCATATGTGTCTGTGTTTTGTATCAGAGCTCTTGAGAGAGCTGACCTCACTTCCGTTGAGGATGCTACGCTTCCGCCTTGCTTTTTTCAATCCTGATGGGAGTCGGGCAGCTGCACAGGTCAGGTCTCGCATCTGCCTAGGCGGAGTGGAGGCTTCACTTGTGGGGTTTGCAGCTCAATTTGGTAGAAGAGCAGCAAGAGACGGGCTCCGCCTTTTCTTTCCCACTCTCCATCGAATCGGATGAGCACATGCCAGCTTCAGAAGCCTGCTTGACCCGGTTGACACCATATTGACCCGGTTTACTGCCCTGTTGATTCAGTGTCATATGCGTGTCCCTTCTAGGGATCTTACCATTGTTCTAAAGGGGTTAACCTTCAGCTTCCTTTGAGCCTCTAGAGTCAGCCCTGGATAAGTTTGTGACTCTTAAGGTGGCTGTACTCTTAGGTCTTACATTGCTCAAAAGGATCAGAGATCTACAGGCTCTATCATTAGACCCTGCCTGCTTGGATTTTTCCCCTGGCCTTGTTAAAGCTATTTTGCATCCTAGACCAGGTTATGCCCCCAAGGTGCCTGCTGCGGCTGGTCACCCGGTGGTACTTCAAGCTTTCTGTCCTCCGCCATTTGGTTCGCCAGAGCAGGAGAGGCTAAATTTGTTTTGTCCAGTCAGAGCCTTGAGGATCTTGAGGATCACTCTTAGCTCTTAGTAAGACCTCTTAGCTCTTAGTCTGTTTTGGTGGCTGTAACCAAGGTAATGCGGTCATGAAAAAGCACCTTTCTGACTGGATCACAGATGCCATTACCCTGGCCTATGAGGCCTGTGACCTTTGGGCATTATAGCCCATTCTACCAGGGGTGTAGCATCATCTAAGGCTCTGTCTAGGGGAGCATCCCTAAGTGATGTTTGTGCTGCAGCAGGCTGGTCCTCTCCACACACATTTATTAGATTTTAAAGCTTAGACTTGAATCCAACTCCAGGCGCTCAGGTCCTCCTGTGTTGACAAGTCTAACTCTGTTCCTATGTTCTGTGCCAATGTTCACAGCATTTGTCACAGTGCCTTTTAAAGGCTTTGTGACATACAATGCTACACCACACGGCCTTAAACTTGCCCATAAATAGGCCTGGTTTTACATGTGTTAAGACTGTGTTAAGTGTGTTCCACATAGCGTCAAGCATGACGCAGTGTGTCATTCCCTGTCTCCGGGAACTGGGTTACATACTGAGACATTTTCGGTTTATAAACAAAGAATCAGGGTTACCTGTCATATAGACCTGCACTTCACACAAAGTGACAATCTTCAGACTTCCAGGAATGAAGACATTTACATATCGTCCCCACATATCACCACAGGACATAGAAACAGACTGTCCTAATCCAACACCATACAGCAGGGCACATCTGAGAGAGACAAACACTCTTATAATCTTATGCAAAATTGATGTTTTTATCATATGTTTTTCTTGAAGCAACAGAAGCCAAGTGCATATTTTGTCAAACACAAAAATTATTACATGAAATTATTATTACTGCAATAACTTTACCTGGGATTATTGTTGCCATTGTTATCCAGGGAGTTTCCGATATGAATTTCTGCTCCGTCAAGTCGTGACCCACAGCAGTCTCCTCTGTTTGTGATGATAACTTCACTAATATAGTAAGAATCCAGAAGATCCAGCCTCCACCAGGGGTTGGTAGATGTTGCTGTATGTGTGCAGGTTGAGGGCCTCATGTCAATGGCATTTGCAGCCACCCACCCAAAATTTGTGGATGACTGTACAGGCTGACCCTTCAATGCCAAATTTTCTGAAAAGGGTTTAAGAAAAATGTGTCCATCAGGATTTATGAGGAGTTCAAATCTGGAGTAGTCACCACAAACCATTAAATTACCATCTATGAGAAAACTTCACTGGAATGTTGACATTTATCTCTGACATTGTTCTTCTAGTAAAGGATGTTATTTATAGCTGTTACCTTCCTGCTGGAGTGTGCTGGCCTGTGTGGAGTAAACTGCTGCTCCTAAAAGAGGTAGAAGACAAATGACAAACTGCTAGGTGAAAAACTTATACAATAACAATAGGAGAGGGGTATTGACAAGGGTTATATCCCAGTCTCCATAACCATATGGTTTTGAGCAATAAATGCTTGTTTTTCTAGGAGTAGTAATATGTTTGTTTCAAAAACATAGTTTGAGACCATCTTAAATTATACCACAATGCTCGTTTAAAGCCTGTTGATGTGAAGGGTGATTCGCAATCGACTTTGTTGTTTTATGGTTTCCTTCAACCTTCAGCTTGTGACATGAAAACCAACCATCCATCAAGATGAAGGCTTTATTCATTTTAAAAAATGCTTTGTGGGGAATGAGGTAGAACAGCTGTGTTTTCCCACTGCCTGTCATTATGTTAATACAGCTTAAAGGGGTCATAAAGTTAGGAGTCAAATTTCTCTTGATCTTTCACATAT
Organism: Botia kubotai; assembly: GCA_036877585.1. Taxonomy (NCBI): domain Eukaryota; kingdom Metazoa; phylum Chordata; class Actinopteri; order Cypriniformes; family Botiidae; genus Botia; species Botia kubotai. The sequence goes on along the minus strand of JAZGTI010004230.1, from coordinate 8,211 downwards.
AGGAGGTCTTGGTTTTATTAATACATCCTGCAAGTTTTATAGCTTAAAATGTCCACCTTAACAATAATGAAAGCATTTATGTACTTGTTCTCCAGAAAAAATTGATGCGAAATGGATGGATTAGTGACGTCATTAGGTAGATTTTTATATGACCTGCCCTAGAGCAAGATAACAACACCTTTTACATTATCATATCGTTGGGTCTGTCCACAGTCGTGCAGTCACAGAGAGGTGGAAACCCATGGACAGTATTACATTGGTATACAATATCACTCTGCCTAATTATTTCAGATATTTCAAAGAGCTGTAAACCCTACCATGGCAAAAAAAAACTTTAACTTAATTTTATGGAAAGCATACTCTCTGTCTCTTACAAACACTCACAGAATCATCATATCAACACTACTGTACCTCACCTAGCAGCATGACTGCCAGTGTGATATTGTTTTTAGACTACAACTGGCCTGTTAGTTCATGAATTTCTTCTTCGACAAACCAAATAGTTCCTACACCAAAACATCTTACTAAAATGGTCAAAAAAAGGGCTGAGAGTAAGCAGGGATTTGGCTGTTAATATGATACCACAATATGATCACTTATTTATTATAAGAAAATTCTCAACTGTAAAATTGTTGTTTCTAAAAGCTGCATTGTTTCTAAAAGCCAATAAATAGTGAAACTAGTTGTTTTCACAATACTTACAAATGATAATATGTATTATTTACAAACATGTAAACTTTATACAAATTTTGTTGGTAATACAGCCATAGACTCCCAGTGTCTGTGCGGGACTCAAAATGGCATGTTTTCAAAAACAACATTTTTGGTTCCCCAAAGAACCTTTCAGTCAAAGGTTCTTAAAAAGACATTTCTTTCTTTTTATAATCTGTAGAAAATTTTTACACTGCAAAGAACCTTTTATTCTGTGGATATTAGAGGTTCTGAAACCATACAGCCCGACAAAGAACCTTTTAGGAACCTTTATTTCCAATTCTGTTAGAGTCTAGAGACTGTTGTAAAGTAATCAATTGACTAATCAATAAAGCAAATATATGTGGGAGTGTATTCAGTTACCAATGCCAGTGTAGAATTGAACTTTGCATTGCAGTGTCCAATAACATGGGTCACTAAGGTAAGTAGTATTTAGCTGGTCTTGTGATCTCAACTGAGGTGACCCACACCATGTAAAACAGTCAATGAAACTCTTGGTTATCAGTCCATTGAACAAGGATTTAACTCATTGATTATTATAAAGTAAAACTCACCTAAAAGTATAAAGAACGAACCGAACATCCACATCTCACTATTCCATAGGTCACAACCTCAAACAGTGATTCCTTATGACACACATGAATCAAACATAAATATCTTAAGTAATGCAAAATAAAACATGTTGTACTACACTGCAATCTTTTCGGGCTTAAATATCCTTAAACAGCAAAATGAAGAAAAACATCACATTTAAATTGTAGTCTATTTTCTATTTATGTTTTAATTAAACAATCATACAATTTGTTTTAATTAAAAATATAAATTTCCATACATTCAACAAAGAGAGAACTTACTTTGAGTTTCCTTTTTCAGATATTTCCTTAGTTCTCTTTCTCACACTCTTCTCCACCTCTACTTCTTAGCTCGTCTCTGTCTAACTATGACCAAATGCAAATATCCATCTTGTCAATCCCATTTTAAGTTCATGCAAAGAAGCAATTGTTCTAGCTCAAATCATTTGTAAAGCAAATGATTTTGTGAAGCAAATGATTTCAAAGAATCTGCTTAAGTAATATTATAGTGATAAATTAAGATATTCAAGGAAATATTTACTTGTACATGTAGATCACGGGTGCCCAGTCCAGTCCTGGAGGGACAGTTTCCTGTTTACCTCTAGCGTGCATAAGCACAAGTTTCGAATCTGCCTTGTACTAGCTGCTTCAGGTGTTTGATGAGGGTTGGCACTAAACTCTCCAGGACAGTGGCCTTTTAAAGGCAGGACTGGGTACCCCTGATGTAGACAAAGGAACCAGATGGGCTCTTGGTAGATAAGTAAAAGGTTTATAAAGAAGGGCTTTGGGGCCCAAAAATAGGATCAAAATATTTTTAAATTATATTTTATTAGTCAGTTTATTCATATTTTATCACCACAAGAAGATGAAATAATCACAGAAAGTGTGTTATTTAATGGAAAAAACATAAATAATAAATCTCTCAGGCAGTGAGAATGGCCAGTCCAAGTGTACTACTAAATAGTACATTAGCACGCATTGGCATACAAACACTGTGATGGGTGTACTCAAATGTTCGTAATTGTTTCAAATGTCTGGGAAGCAAGCTGTCAGTGGGCTATAGGTATTGCCCTGGCAACTTCCTAGCCACACCCTAGCAACTGCATACCATCATGAATATTTGTGTGTGTCATAATATATGTGTGTGTGTGTGTCTTAACTTTCACCCTTACATAAGTGTTTATATTAAGCTTTTGCGATAAAATCTGTCAAAACACTAAGAAGTGCAACTGAGAAGTATAGTTATGAAATCACCTACAGTAAACAGAACATACCTTGCTGAGGTGTACAATCACATGTTATTTAAAAAAAACACACTGGATAAGCAGGTTTGTCTCGCACGGCTACTCAAATTGTCTTTATAAACACATTGTACTGTATGTTTATTCATGTCACAGACTCCCAAATTATCACAAATATGTTTTTATCCTTAAAACAGAAGTTTGCACCCTGATCCCATAATCTTTTAAAGGTGAAACTGTTACTAAGGATTTTGTAGCAACGTATCACAGAACTTAATGAAACATTTAAGCAATTAAGGGTAAATATTTAGTGACAGTCTTAAGGTTTCTTAAGTGGACCCTTAGGTTTTTTTCTTGCAACCTAGGTTTCCCTAAAGGTATATATAATTAAGGTTTTTCTTAACTTAAGGGTTTCATGCAATTGGGCCCTGGCCCTCCAGGAATAAGGTTCCCCAACCCTGCTTTATGCTGTTTTGCTAACCCAAAAGGCTTTATATAGAGGAGGAGATTTGGTATTACAAAGCAACCACAGATATACTTTCCATTGATTAATTGCCTGTTTAAGTCATGTGATGCAAACTATGTTAAACATCCTCCTAAACATTCCAGACATTTTGAAGTTGAATGCAGCACATCTAATAAATCTAATCAGCCTATGCATTGTGATGCACAACATCTGAAATTTATTCAGAAAATGTGTTTCCATTTTAGCTTTTGATTATGTCTTTTTACAGAATAAAAATCTCTTAATCTTGACAGTTTTGGTTTCCTGCTAAATGTGATACAGGGGACACAACTGCCATAGTGGAGGAGGATTTACTGCATTAGGTCAAATCATGTTGGACTAGCACAAACAAATGCCCAGTGCTATCAAATAAGACTGACAAGACAACCGCTAGAAACCTATTACTGGATAATAAGGGAAACTCCAATTTAAATAATTCATGAATTACAATTTCTGTTGAGCAGAACATCTGTTTTTCTGTTTCATGAATTGTTTCAATTGTTTAAATGTATAGTAAATATAAAAAATATTTTGGACTGTACACTAATACTAGATCATTAATCAAAGAAGCAAATTTGTGACAAAATTTGTTAACCATGTTAAGCAAATTTTCTCATGTCTTTGCATGAGAAAGGGATTGTCTTTGCATATAAGAAATAACATTTAAGAGAGCCAGAACATAACCCAGCTCCAAATCTCCCCTTGAAATTTTTTCTAGTGTGCATGTTTTATTTTTTTTTATAATAAATATGAATTAATAAAACAAATATATATATTAATAAAAAAATGTATTAAACAGATCTAGGAAATAAACCAAACCAGCCAGTTATGATGTGACTGATGTTGTGAATG
>JAZGTI010004229.1:0-25876 GCA_036877585.1 Botia kubotai | reverse complement strand
AGTATACAAATAAATGTGCAATATCTCTTGAATTATAATAGACACTACACATTTACCTAACATGGGTTAGCCTAACATCTGGCAGCATCTGTGTTGTCCGTAGATAAAAATAACATCAAATAAGCATATTGATACCAGGATAAGCTTTTTTTAATCTTCGCCCTCTGAACCATCTTTGTTATTGGCGTTTTCACTTGCACACTTTATACGTTGTATTTAGGTTAACCCTAAAACTGTTGTCAGAACATAGAAAGTCTTTTTGAGGCAGGTTTAACACATCAAATAACAGGTCAGATAATCAATAAAAATTGAAGTGGCTGATGTCATAAATTTCGATTTTTGGTTGAATCAAAAACTGTATTTTAACTTGGCACCAAGCCTGAAAAACATGAAAGATGATTTAAAGAACATGAAAAGCTGTTTTAACTAAAAGATGAGACCATTCCTTCAGCTTCCATATTGAGTTACTATTACCATTCTTACTATTTCTCCTATTCATTAAGTGGTTTGTTTCCTTCGCCTTATACTGTCACTGGTACATATTAACACAGTGCTGTTCCTCTTTCAGATACCCACAGTGGAATATGAGACAGAGCCACAGACTTCTCTCATCTCTCCAGACACACCTACACACACTTCACCACCACTGTGCTTAGATACACCATCTCCACCTGCCCCCACGAACACATACACACCTTCTTCCAAACATCAGGACAACCCTCTGGTATTATGATACAGTCATGATCATGTTTTTATATGAAGATAATGATGATTATAGTGATGTTGATTACTAAGATAATGACATGCTGTTGTTCTGCAGAAACTGGCCTTCATGCTGTCTCTGGGACTGGTCACGCGCGACTATTTAGAAGGTCAGTAGAATGAAATGTGTCTGTGCGTGGGCGAGTGTATGGGTAATGACCTTTCCTGCTTTGTCTGTACAGAGATTCAGAGCAGGCGTCAGGAGCGTAAGAGAAGAACGACTGCAAATCCAATATATAGTGGAGCCATGTTTGAACCAGAGGTAACGGACATTCACACATCCAACAAGAACAATTGGAGATGTTTGTTGATATTAATCATACTTGTGTGTGTTTTAGCGAAAGAAGAGCTCAATGTCGTATCTGAGTTCCATAAATCAGTCCAGCAGAAAGACAGGTGAGTTCAGCCAATCATATTCTCTCTATTTAGGTACACAGCACAGACATCAAAGTACAGACATTACAGGTTTATAATAGTGTTGGCTAAGGTAAGCTTCACTAATAGCATGCTTGTACTAGGAGTCATGGATTTAAACAAAGAAAACCATTAGCGCCACCCTGGCAACCACCCACTTTTGCACTATGGCAGCAACTGTTGAATGAATGAACGAGACTCATTTTTTTTAAAGAAAACATAAAAATTTCATTTGAAAAACTGAATGCAAATAAGCTTTTAAATCATTGGTTCATCTTTGAAAAGTGACTTTTTAGTTGTAACATAAATTGTCTTGTTGTTCTAAAATATCCTCTTAAGACTAGCCAGTCATTCTGTGATATAAGCTGTTTCTGCAATGTCTACAGCTTTTTTAACACCTCTCATCCTGAACTGATCCACTCTGCTTTGCTGCCATCAGTCAGTCTCTCTCTATCTCACACAAGCACACATTCAGCAGTAATGACTATTTGATTATGTAATGTGCTCACAGACACTCCGCTGTGGAGTGGCCATGAAATGTGTGTGTGTGTGTGTGTGACAGGAAGAAATGACCCTGCAGTGTGTTAAGTGGGATAATGAGTGTCTTCAGGCTGCTGTAAAAGTGTATATTTTAGTAAAAGAGTCAGGCAATGTTCTCAGCTTACTGTATAGATTCACAGTTAGGCTACTTGCTGATAGTGGACATTTGTACTTTTGCTGTTAATGTTCAGTATACAGATAAATGTGCAATATCTCTTGAATTATAATAGACACTACACATTTACCTAACATGGGTTAGCCTAACATCTGGCAGCATCTGTGTTCTCTGTAGATGAAAATAACATCAAATAAGCATATTGATACCAGGATAAGCTTTTTTAATCTTCGCCCTCTGAACCATCTTTGTTATTGGCGTTTCTTATCCCCATCTGCCTAAATGTATGCCGGCTGCCTTTATCAGCTGATCTGAGGCCAGCTTTTGTAGAATGTGTTGATACCCAGCATGCAATGCTTCTTTTGTGATTTAACATTGCTCTCTCCCTCCCTCCCTCCCAACCAACCAACCATCCCAATCCACTTCTTCCTGCTACCCTAGACAATGAGGACAGCTTGACAGAGGTATGCTACGTCAATGTTTTGTCTTCTTTTCTTTTCTGTTTTGTTTGTCCTTTGTTTCATTTCACTCAGGTCGCCCTTCTAAATACTGCAGTATTGTGGAGTGGGGGCCCCTTCCCCCAACCACCAGCAGTCATCATTCTGCCCTCCCAGACCTACAGCGGCCCACCACGGGCAGCCCATTCTTCCCTGCCCTTTCACTCACCCTTCCATCACATTCACCCTCACCCAGCCCCAGCTCAGCGGGGGATGTAAGTAGCTGTGATAGTACATAACAGTTACTGAGACACAATTTAGGCTCCGTCCCAAATGCTGCCCTAAGTTCTTGCGGCCCATATCTAAGTTTGTCAGTTTGAGCTTGGCATAAGTGTGCATAGTGGCCACCGATGGGGGTGCCGGTGAGCACTTTTCCAAACCCTAAAATGCCAAATGGGACACCCTACAGTCCTGTGCACATCTCAAGAGTGCAAGTACACATAAGGTGCAACATGTGGGACAGGGCCTTAGACTTCCCTATCCTAATGTTAACTATACTTACCAGCGACATCTAGTGGTAGCAGAGTTGAATTATGAGTCTCAGATAACTGAGCTAGTTATTATCAGTTTATTGTTGTTCACTTTCACTCTTATAATTCATTTTTTGTCATATGTTGTATCATATTTTATCAGACGGTATTTATAGAGTTGTATAGGTCTGTATTAGGTAACTCTGCTGGTGTTTTGAAGCTGTAATGGGCAGATTTGTGCAACATATGTATCTCTGCATGGACCCACCCCCCCACTTCTGATCAGCCATGTAGATATGCCCTAAATGCACAAACCAGGTAAATCCCCACAAGCCAAACATTATTAGAACTTAGAAGTAGGAAGATAGTCGAAGAAGATGTAGTTCTTCATATTGCAAAAACACTGCCATAAACACACTGTCAACCGTCAATCTGCATCAAGACTGCTCAACACTTTGTAAGTTTAGTCTGCCTCATTTTTTCACATAATTTCCTTTTTACTTCCATGCATTCATTTTCCACATTCATTTGGTTTATACTTTTGTGTATATACATTTGAATACAGGCTGTATATAATAGTGTGTTAGTACCATAAAGTGTGTTTGTTTTCTTCAGATACTGCAAAATGAAGATGCTATTGAGTGGCCAGGGACACTTGCTATTGTCCATTCCTACATCTCTTATAAAGCCGGTGGGTTTCACATTCAGCTGATGTTTACCTATAACACTACACTTACAGTGACACAGGTTGAGAAGTATGAGTGTAAGTACCTAGTGAATAAAAGCTTTAGTTCAGAGTAATGCATTAAAACGGAGGACTTTCTGTTGAGTTTCATATTAAACACGTACAAGATTTACAAGATTACTCTCATTTTCTTGTAGCTAAAGAGGGAGAGAAAGACCGTCTGATGAGATGGAGCACAGAGCTGCAGCAGGAGAGAGACACTTTGGAACACAGAGCAGGAGAGCTCAGCAACTCTTTAACAGTGAGAGAATGGTTACATTCATATTACTTTATTAGTACAGCGAGTCATCTGCTTTTGTATTTCTCTGTATAGCATAAGATTAACCAATCTTAATTCTAATTCAAGCACAATGATTTATTCTGTCATTGCATACCACTGAAACTCTCACCGATGCATTACATTTATATTACATAAGTATATAATGATGTGATTTTGGTTGTATGAGTCAGCATTTTGTCCTCTCCCTGCACAGAGTTGTATGGACAGCAAAAAAAGCGTATTAGCCCAGCAGAGAGACATGGAGGCCTCACTGGAGAAAATTAGGGGGCTGGTACGTCTGATCAGAGGGATCCAGTTGTCCCCCCTCACTTATCCAGAGTTCATCTCACCCGTAGGCGTGGCTAATGGTGATATTTATCACAATGGAGCTTCCAAGCCCAGCAGCTCCAGTGCAGTCACTACAGACACAAACAATAACACAGATAACACAACATGCTCCTCTGAAGCTGCAGTGATAATTAGCACTCTTACAAGCATAAGCGATACCTTAAACCAAAACATCACAAATAATAACACAGTTATAACCGCTACTACAAACACAAAGGACATCACAAGCAGTGAAGGAACCGAAGACAGCACACAAATAAAAAGCGCGTCCAGAATTAAAGGTGAACCCACCAATACCAACAGCACAGCCTTTAGCAATAACAGCAGCAACCAGGGGGCTCCCAGTACCAATGGAACAGTGTCTACAGGGGAGGAAAATCTAAAGAAGCATAAAAACAACAACAGTGACCTCAGCGTCATCCCACAAGCCCTCCTTGGCCCAGTCGTACCCCTTACGGAAGTGACAGAGGGGGTAAAATAGCATCAAATACGCCACCACATTTGGGTCTTAAAAAGTGTGCCAGTTAACAGTATTGTTTTGTGTTTTTGTTTCATCTCTTTTATCTATGAGGGAAAGAAAATCCATAGTGCCATTTACTACATGCAGGAGGAAGGTTCCTAAAGTACCAGCAATGTGTATGCTAACGTATACACACTGAAAAGATTTCTACAAAGAATAATGATATAGAAAATAAAAGAAAAGAGTAATAAAAATTTAAAGATATCACACCATTGTGTGCCTGATAAAGTTGCCATAGCACCTCTGAGTGGGAAAGCTTCTGAAGGATGGGGTGAAGGTCTCGTTCCTGTATCCCTCTAGTAGATGATTAGTGCAGCTTCCTATCAGGTCCTGTAGCTCTGATCTAAGACATAAGATATGAAGTATTGAGGAGTTCAGTGTCTGTTTTGTCTGTGAAATGCAGCTGGGGTGCAGTCGATTTTTCTAGTTTTGAGTTATTGTGTCTGTTTCTAGGGCTCCAGAGCAGAACATGGAGCACAAAATGTTATCACATGCTAACAGAAACAACAGGTCTTCCTGATGTTCTGCTGGAGGTTAAATGATTATCAATTGAATTAGTTTATTTCTAAGTGTTTTTAAAAACTGAAACTTCTGTAAATATGTTTTGGTATTTTTACACATTTTTTTGTCTTAAAAATATTCTTTAGTTCTGTTCTGCCAAATAATTGATGCCACAGGGAACTGTTACTTTATGTTATTCTGAACATTAAATAGATATTTATAAATAATAGAATAGTGTTTGTAGTGTCAGTCCTGAATTGTCTGTGAGGTAAATTCTGACCATGCCTTATCTACTGAACAGATGTGATTTAACGAGAGCGCAGTTCTGTCTCACTCACTGATCATTTTTAACAAAAGGGGACGATTTAAAACGTATTGATCTTGATTTCTCTCACTCCATTGAAACTTCATATCCACACCCAGAGGATTTTTCTACCAGAGTGTAGCAGAGGTCTCATGCCTTCACCAATAGCGTTGATTCCTCAAAGATATAAAACTATGAGGAATCTCTTTTTGGCATACACCCATGCAGTCAAAAGTGTCCCATAAAACCAGTGTGCCAGTAATGTTATGCTTAAGGGCTTCTGTTCTGTATCATTTCAAACAGTGCCACCTTACTAGGCGGTCACTGTTTTGTAAATCTGTCCAAAAGCACAACACAGCAGGCATAAGTTACATGCCTAGTGCCACTTGTTTACCATTGTCTCCTAGTGGCTGTTATCAGTTTATGTACATCTTACATTACTTTAACCATATCAGAGCTCTTGGTGTCCCTTCATCACTGTATATTTCAGACAGTGTGTGTGACTGCATGAACAAACACAGACAAAAACACACCAGACCAGTTCTAACATATGGCCACCTAAGATATAGTTGTGGTGAGCTGAACCCTATTGTGTGCCAAGATGACACTTTCATGGTGTTTTATAAAAAAGCACAAGAAATAATCCAGAAACACAATGGTGTCAAACACAGGGGATGCATTGCTGTTGATAAAAGACAGAAATATCTGCAGTGTTTATATGTTAGTTTCAGGTTGGTGAGTGTGTATTTGTTTTAAGTGCGGAACAAGCGGTTCTGGCCTGTTGTAGCCACTGTGTATTGGTTGCCTTAAGTTCTTTAGAATATGTTAGGCTGTATCATTGTAGTGTTGTTGGTGTGTTAGAGTCAGTTGTTGGCACAGTGACGTTTCCCTTTTATGAAACGGAACCTAATTTATAACCCAGTGTCTGATCATTCTGGTTGTGTAAGTTACTGAGCTGTTAGTGGGGACTGTGCCTGTGCTGCCTAGAGTAAATCTAACCATTACACTTAATTCATGACTTACACTTAAGTGCTTACATCTCAAAACACAACATGAACTTCTGATATATTTATTAATATCTTTAAAAAAACATTTTTTATGCAATGATTCCATTCCAATCTGATTATCTGCCCCTCTTTTTAGATCACATCTGCGTTTTCAAATATTTTCTCAAAGATACACCACTTCAGCAAAATCACACAAGTATTCTCATATTATCTGATAATAAGTTGATACTAAAACATATCACAATTGCAAAAATTCCAAAGTGACATCCACAGGATTTTTTAAACTGCAGCCTATTCAGTGGTTTGGTGGTATGATGCTTTTTCTATTTCAATTCTTTTCAAAGAAGGAGCTCCCTTTTATAAATGCTCATCAGATGTGACATTTGCAAATGTCATCTTCTGTTCTCCTAAGGCCCAGAATCCTAAGGCCAGATGTGGCTAATAGTGATGCTGTGACAGATGTTTTCTGATGAGATGGGAATCTACTGTGTTCCAACATTCGTGTTACTTACACATGAGAATTGGGTATTGTGTGTGAAACCTTAATTCCTCAGTTGTTAGTGTTTACTGAGAGCTCAGGCGTTTGTTCATGTTTTCAAGACAAGCATATAATGCTTATGATGATTCACGTTTCTACACCTCATGCTTTTACCTCATTCAGGTTGATGAAACCCTCAAGTGAAATCAAGGATAGATTATTGCAACAGAAAATATCAGTGCTTAATCTAATGTCCTAAACTATAAATTACAAACACAATTTACATTAGTTTGTTGTATATAAAGTGTCTAGATACTTTCATAATAGTTTAAAAAAGGTGTGCTTTGCTCATTTTTATTTACTTTTCTACATTTTTGTATGTTTTGTTTGTTAAGCTTATGTGTTGCCTAATGTCTGTTTACCTTATCTCACAGAATTCAAGTCCATTTGTAAGTTATATAAAAATATAACTTAATGATTTTTTTTCTGTTCAGGAGGCTGGATATTACTGGAGCGTTTGATCAATTTGTATTATTTATTTTTATCATTTTTGCTAAATAAAATTGTAAATTAAATAGTTTCTGTTTTGTGTTTCATGTCTGTTTTTTCTCCGGACATAATTTAATCCTGTCATACTACTGTACATTTCAATGCTATACACAATACATAAGATTGACTGTCCTGCAATTTACAGCACAACACTTTACTCTGATTTCAGTACATTTAATGTTCACCTTTCACACTGCTTGGATGTAGAATATCTAAAAATATATCTGTCTAAAAACAACACCATATAATTGGTTCTGCTCCCCCTTGACATTTCAATCTCACAGAGGCATTTGAGACTGAAACTAGATTGAATCCATCCAAACATCACAAATCATAACAGAGATCTTCTGCCATAACGCACATCATCTGCCAATTTTATGCATGACTTGTTACTACTCCAAAAGCAAAGCCAGAATTACCCTCTAACCTACAAATATGCTTACATGACCTCTCACACATACATGTGTGGAATACATTTAAATACAGGAACTACAGAATGAAAGTTAGTATAACATACGTTCAAAGTAGATGCTGAAGGAGAGAAACATCCAGATCAAAGAAACTCAAAGGTGAGGTATGTACATTTTAAATGTTAAAATACTTTAAGCTTATGCTTTAAATGGGACTACCTACTTTACTAAGCAAAGAATGGGGGTGTTTGAAAAGATACCTGTTAAAAATCATTATCTTTGGCACACTGCACCTTTAAACAACGCTACATTGTGCCGCTTGACTTCTCATGTAGATTACCTTGTTAATGAAAGCGCTTGGAAATCCAGCAGGCACTTAATATGTTGTTGTTCTCTGAAAAGACGGTCATGTCTGACTTGGGCACTATGGTATTGAATGCAACGAGCAGGTCTGAACTGAATTTAGTCCATCTGGTCACCACTGCATGGTTTTACTTCGTGTGAGTTTGTTTTTGAGCGCATGTCTCATCTGCAGCATACGTGACCGCTTGTCCATAGCCAGCAGGTGGCGCTGAAACTCCTGACGCACTTCACGCACCAGCTGCCCGAATGAAGCCTCCACTGCTGAAGTGTCCTCTGCTACAGACAGCTCAAAGAAACTGCACCTATATCACCACCAGTGATGCTACACTTTACCATTCACATCAACAACTTTAACAGGGGCATTTAAACCCAAATTTTAAAACAAATGGGTGATCTGGTAGTTAAAGCAACTGAAGTTGCATGTTTAATTTATTACGGTGGTCCCATTATAAAATTCAGTTATGCACCTGTTTAATTGTAAATACTTTACTTTGTTACTTAAAACAGTTTGGTTATCGGTGATAGTGGAGTGCACTGACCTCAGGTCTGAGGCCAAGGTCTGTCCCTCATCTGTCCTCACCACTCGACCATTCTCCATGTCACATTTGTTAGCTACAATAACTGCTGGAATGCCTGAGAAACACACAACAAATAATTTAATGAATTCTGTAGATGTGAAAAAGAACAGACAGTACCTAAAGACAAAGTATCATAAAATATAAAAGTTTGTGACGGAATCTTTGTCCCTCACTTTATCTTTTGCAATGTATCTATCTTGCATTTGCTAACGTACAGTCACAGTGTACTATATTACGCGTCAAACAGTTTGTGCCTGAGGTGATACCTCTGAACTGAGACCTAATAAGGCAGTTCATTTTAATAACAGTGGAGGGTCCATACACAAACATTTCTTACTAAAAGAGATGCACAACCCAGTGCATTTTTATGGCCAACATGACAATGATACCAGAACAGTGTTATTAAAAACAGACTTATTTGTCTAAAGTTCTGTACTGATTTTTCACTCTCAGTCTAATTAGAGATCAGTCTTACCGAGTGTCTGTTTAATGTGGTCAATCAGTCTCTTCAGACGCGAAACAGCCTCAAAACTGCTGCGGTCTGTCACAGAGTACATTATCAGAAAGCCATCGCCCCATTTAATGGAACTTTCCAGAGAGGATGCAGCAGGTCCTACACACTCCTAAACACACACACAGTATTTCATCACCTCTTGCATAAGATGAGGTAAGTGAATGATGTCATAATGCAGGTAATAAACATCTAGGCTTTCTCAGATATTCTGAGACACAGTTCTGGAGCACAATGGATGTGATTTTGATCCACACACCCCCATAAAGCTTCTCTAATGCACTCACACGTAAGTCAAGGCTTCAGCCTAACCCTGTGATTTAGCACATGTCGCTCCTCTCTGTAACATGATCAATGGCAGGCAGACTGTTAAAACCCCCTAAGCAGCCTGAGATTCAGCACGAGAAACATGAAAGCAATGGAAAGCAACAGTTCAGAGAGTCCTGGGTCTCATCAGCCGTTTGAAAGATCAGCGTCTTTCTTTGTAATGGTGGATAAATGTGCCTGTAAAACAGCAGCTGATGCACAGCAGCAGGGAGACGGCCCCTTAATAGGTAAGAAACCAAATACAACACAGCAACATCCTGTCAGATCTAATCTCACATATGCTGTACCTTATTCACTGTGTCTAAAATCTCCAGCTCAATCGGCTCCTTATCCACAAATTTCTGACACCTGTAGGTGACCTCTAAGACACACAAAATATATGGTGTTATGTGACAATATGCAAAAATAAATAAAATAAAAGTTTTGCTAACTGAAATTTAGGAAGGTAGTTATACACCAGAGAAAAATACACTTACAGCATTAAAACACACTGCTAGTCTGCATTTTGCTTTCAGCTTTAAATTTATTGAGGTATGTTGTGTCATTTTCTTACCCCTTTTATGTTCATACTCTCCAATGAAACGCTTGGTGATGAATCTGACACACAGAGCTTGAGTTTACAAGAGGAACAGAAAGCAAGTTAAAAGTAGTCTCACCAATCTATAGTCATTAAAATCTACTATAGCACTGCAGTATTACCTGTTTTCCCACAGTTATCTCTGCCTAGAACCACCAGCTTCGCCCTCATCATCTTCCGTACTGATCCTGACATAATCACTATGCATAAAGTGGAAGATATGGATATCACATCTGAAAAATAACAACAACATTATTAACTAGAATAATAAGAACAGCGGTCTTTATTTAGTGCAGCTAATATTTTTAACAATTTTTCAGTTAGGTTTACGTTCACTCTCCCTGCGCCAAATATACGAGTCAGTGCTGATCTTTATTTCAAACTTCACAACAAGATAATAATACGTAAAAAAACAACGAAGTCCCCCAGAAATACTTACTCTGTTCTCGAAAGTTGTTTTAAGTAAAAAACACAAAACCATTAAACATGTACAAAGCAGCGGTCCTCTGTATCGTAGAGATTTTAGCGGAGTAGGGATACAGAGTAGCAGCCTCTGGGATGGTGCTCTCCGGCTGTCTGCCATTAGTAATTACATTAGAAAATGAGCGCGCACACACACTGAGGACAGGACGTCATTGTTCACCGCGGTCTCTCTTCTTATTCCACACATTCATCACAGAGCGCGACTGCGAGTCTCATTAAACAAGCAGCTGATTTATCGCCTTTGACAGCCAAGCCTCCGGAGCAGTAGAAACTACTCGGTCTTACCGCTAACAATACAATTAATTAACCTGATCTAAATTTAAAAGCTTTATATTTTAGGACTGATTTATCTTTGAAAGAACATGAAGGTCCATCTGCGAAATTTCAATTAAGCCAGTGTTTCAAGTGTTTCTGACCATAACAACAAAAGTAACATTGTAAAAGAAACTCATTTAATATAATCTTTACTATAAGAGGTTTGCATTCAAAGATTAAGCAATCTGTTTGAAGCAGCGGGACATCCAATGAGAAATATAAAAGTCGCACGCTATTGGTAAATTGTTGTTTATTCATTTATGCATTTTACAGATCTATATTAGTGAACCAAATTATTCACTAGAAGGTAATAAAACATACTAATTAAAATAACAATACCCTTTAAAAATCCTCCAAACCTGCAGTTCTTGTATTTACATGGACCACCACCAGTCACAGGTTACACTTTAGAAATTCATAACACAATGGCACACACGAACACAACTGTGTACACTGGGAATTGTTGAATCCTTATTCCATACTAGCTAAAATGATTTTGGATGAGTTCCTGTCTAACTTGCAGTGCTTCTGCGTCAACAGTATCAGCTGGATCGACATCCTCCTCTGATTGGTCTGTGGCCTCAGTCCTCTCAAAAGTCCAGGCATCAAGGCCAGACTGCAGGGAAATGTTATGTAGCACACAACAGGCCAAAATGATATGGGAGCATTTCTCTGGGGAATACTGTAGGTAACCCTTTGCCCCATCCAGGCACCGGAAACGTGTCTGAATGGCTCTGAATGTGCGGTCCACAATCTCATGCGTTGTTGTGTGTGCCAGGTTATAGCGGTAGTCAGCAGGGGACTCGGGGGTCAGCACTGGAGTCATTAGCCATTTCTTCAGAGGGTAACGATTATCACCTGCAGAAAGATTAAGTATCAAGAGTACAATGAAAAACACAGAAATTTACACATTCAAATAGTACTTCTGTAGTAAAGGGCATAGCAACATAGCAACCAAAACTACGTGTCTCACCTAAAAGCCAGCCCTCATCATTACCGCTCTCTTCAAACAGCTTTGACACAGTGGACTGCTTAAAGACAGCTCTGTCTGTCAGACTTCCTGGCCAATGTGTCTCAGCACTAAGCAACAAGCCTCTGGCATCACATACTAATTGGCAATTGATGGAGTGAAATCCTTTTTTATTTACATAGGAAGAATCATCTGCGTTGGGTGCTTTAATAGCTATATGCGCACAGTCCACTACTCCCATGACATTAGGTATCCCTGCTATTCTGTAAAACTCCTCTTTGGACTGTTGTCTGGTAGCCTCATCTCTTGTGAAGCAGATAAACTCTGGTGCTTTCTCAATCAGAGCTTTAGTGACATTGGAAACACAGCGACTCATGGAGGCCTGGCTGATGCCAATCGCATCTCCCATCTTGCTCTGGAAGGATCCTGTTGAGTAGAATCCCAGAGCAGCAAGTATTTGAACATGTGGGCTGATGGCTCTTGACCTCTGTGTGCGTCGCAACAAACTGTCCTTTAACAGTTCTACCAGGTAATAGATAAACTCACGTGGAAAACCAAATGTTGTCAGCAGAAATTCATCCGACACTGTTTCAATATCAAATCGATCAAGTGTTTTGTGCCCACGACCATGCAGCAGTAAGTCACAGTCTAGGATTGCAATAGAGATTGCCATTCTAGTCATCAATCAGAAGGACCTGTGGGCAAATGGCAAGTGTGAATGTCAATAAGTGAAATGAAAGGTCATGTAATGCCATGTCAATAACTAAACCACAGCACACACACATTCATCAGGCTGGCTGTCAACGTTTTATATGAATTAATTGCATAAATATTAAAATGCAGGATAAAAGCTCTGGTATAACAATATAACATTTCTGTGCTAAATTTTGCACACATGCATTGTTTTATTTATGTCATGCCGAGCTGTTTTACATAAGCACAATAATATGAATGTTCAGATCAGAAATTATAGCAGAGCTGGTTAGTTGATCCAGATTCCATCTGACTATATTTTACACATAACCGAATAAAACGCTCGAAATGAATTATTTTACATCAAACAACTGATTTATACAGAAACGGTACATTTAAATAACGATCATTTTAGTTAAAATTCGCTATTCATTACCAACACCGTCGAATGTTTGTGTACGCCGACATTAAAAGTGACGTCATATCAGTAGTTTTGCTGTTCACGGACCGCACGTTCGACATATTTATTAGCTTATTTGATGATAAATTAAGAACAAAATCAATTAACGTTCTTGTTGTACTTCTTGTTGCCTCAAATAAATTATTATTATCTTGACGTTATTTGGTACATTTAACCATATTCCACAATAAACGAAAGTGGTGTTGTTGAATCGGTGAAGCCAACACGTCATTCCTGACCTGGCCAAGAAGCAAAACAAACAAAAATGGGGCGAGTGTCAGTATTGGACGTTGTGGTGTTGTGATTTTTGAAAATACAGGATAATTTAGGCTGTATTGTAGCGTTTTACACAGTCAGTCACAACGTTCACATCATATTTTAAGTGTTAACAGTTGAATCTCGACTCTGTGATGAGCTGTAAGTATGTGCGTGTATTTTGCTAATGCTTTAGCAAAGACATATAGACTGTAAACCAACCAACATGTTCCGTTAAGTACTGCCTGATAAGTGACTTGCCTGCTCTTTTCAAATCTACCGACGCAAGTCAGATGAGATGGGAGTTGTTAGTTGACATCTATTTTCATAAATGTGTTTAAGGAAGTACTAATGCTTTTTTGTTGTGTTTACACTGCGTACATGTTTAAATGCTTGAGCTGTCATAGGGATGCGACAGAATGTCATTACACAAGACCTCAATCTATGTGATCCAGATAGACACTTTTATTATTACCTAATGATCTGATTTGTATTCATTTTGGATAAAGTACATCAGATTTTCTGAGGAAAGTATCTTTCCTATTCTTATCTTAGGCTCGTGTGACAATGGATAGTGATCTGAGCCCACAGGACAAAAAAGATTTGGATAAATTCATCAAATTTTTTGCCTTGAAGGTACCAGTATAAATTACTCAAATAAAAAGTGTCACATTCATAAACATTGGAATCCCAGTCGACAGGGTGATGATGTCCTTTGGTTTTTGTGCGTGTCTTTCAGACAGTGCAAGTCATAGTTCAGGCCAGACTCGGGGAAAAGATCAGCACTTGTTCATCGTCATCACCAACAGGTTCAGACTGGGTAAGACATGCCCAGGATGCTCCTCTGATGTGTTTTTTTGGTCATAACTGATATGATATGTCAAGGTGTCTGTGTTTAATGTTCTTTCTCAGTTTAATCTGGCAATAAAAGATATTCCAGAGGTGACTCATGAGGCCAAAAAAGCTCTTGCTGGACAACTGCCTGGCATTGGCCGGTCCATGTGTGTGGAGATCTCCCTCAAAACCTCAGAGGTCCAGTACTTATTTTCGAATTATTTTCTATTTTTTAATTCACCGACAACATCATATTAGTATTGTGAAAACAGAAAATAAACAGTATAAAATAAAACCAGCAAATGAGATAAAATGCTTTAAATTTGATGGGTTTTAACGGGTTGTGATTACCTGTGCAGGGAGACTCTATGGAGCTGGAGACGTGGTGTTTGGAAATGAATGAAAAGTAAGCACGCTCACTCTTCCCACACAAACAGAAAAAAGCATTCAGCTGTCAGACGGATACATTATCAACAAGTCAGTGTTTATTATATCAATATATAAATAGTGTTTGCAGTAAACAATCGTTTTTCCAGGTGTGATAAGGAGATTAAGGTGTCCTATACAGTTTATAATCGACTGTCTCTCCTGCTCAAGTCTTTACTGGCCATCACCAGGGTGACGCCTGCTTACAAGCTTTCACGTAAACAAGGCCATGATTATGTCATACTGTACAGGTAAATCATACATCTGCTGTCGATGACACACTTTAAGCAAATATTTACTCCCCACATACTTCTACACTTTACAAAACTAATTAATACTTAATGCAGTATTATATGCAGAACATACTACATCATATGTATAATCTGAGAATATTATTATTTCTTTGGTAGGATTTATTTTGGAGATGTCCAACTGACAGGTCTTGGGGAAGGTAATACCAGTAGCAACACACTAAGAAAAACAAATAAAGGACATGTAGATGTTCTCTGCTGAGCTTTTTATTTGTTTATATTCTCGGTCTTGCAGGGTTTCAGACAGTGCGAGTGGGTATAGTAGGCACACCCGTAGGCGCTATTACTTTGTCCTGTGCTTACCGCACTAACCTGGCTCTGGTGTCTTCAAGGTATACATTACAGCTTCCTGTATGCAACACATTTACAAGATAAAACATTCTGGGTTGCCTGTTTGTGCATTTTTTGGTGGTGTGATGTACAGTATGTTGTGTCTTTGTATTGTTTCTCAGGCAGTTTGAAAGGACAGGCCCCATCATGGGTATCATTATCGATCATTTTGTGGAGCGTCCCTTCACTAATATGGCACACATGCATCCCTGCAGCTATAGGTGCA
Organism: Botia kubotai; assembly: GCA_036877585.1. Taxonomy (NCBI): domain Eukaryota; kingdom Metazoa; phylum Chordata; class Actinopteri; order Cypriniformes; family Botiidae; genus Botia; species Botia kubotai. Next base: position 10,298 of record JAZGTI010004229.1, on the reverse strand, counting down.
TTTTATACCAGATAAACCATGCTTACAGTATAGATATATTACAAGATATTTTCATTTAAAGAAGAATATTATGGTTATATTTTAGTGTAAAACATTGTACATTCTCTACATCATTTACTTGGCTGCTACTGAGGTGTTTGAACATATACATAGTGACAACTTATTTCGGGCCTCATACCCTCTCTTTTCATACTTCTCTGTCAGAGCACCTGGAGAGGATGATGGAGGGGCCTTCGCAGGAATAGAAGACTCACAGGAAGTGTGCACCACATCCTTTTCCACCTCCCCACCATCACAGGTAATACTTCCCGCCATTCCCTGCCCATCTATCCCATCAAAAGTAACCCTCCCCCGTTTCTTAAACAGGTGAAGTCTCAGCACAGGTGTGGTTCAACCTGTCCTTTAGTGATCAAATGTTAACCTCTCATAATCAGATGTGTTATCCTCATTGTATCTGTGGAGCAGCTGTCATTAAATGTGATTCCTTCAGTCATGAATAACATCTGAGATTGTTGCCACATATGAAAAATCATCCCTACTCTTAAGTGTTAGTCTCGTGTTCCGGTGCATTTGTTTCAATATTTATGTTCCCATGTGACGCTTTTGTGAAAGTATTGCAAGGTTCAGAGCCCCATATATAAGATCAAAAGAAAAAGTCAGTAATACGCATTTATATTACCATACCACCAGATTCTTTCTCTCCTCATTATTTCGTTCTGTGTTAGTGCTTTCATTTCTGTTGTTGTCCTTTCTCTTCCCTTCTCTTTTCTCTCTTCCCTTCTTTTTTCTTTCTTTCTATCTACTTATCTATCTTTCTTTCTTTCTTTCTGTCTGTGTGAATGTAGTGTGTGTGCACAGTAAGTCAGGCACATTTTAAGACACCTAAGCCGACTCTGATGGCTACACTGAAGGTTCCCCTCATGGGGCTTGGCATCTCACAGCAAGTGAGTCCAGTGTGTGTGTGATCTGTATGTGTATATGCATGTGGCTGGTAGATTAATTACTGAGTGTGTGTGGCCTGCACCAGTAACCTCTACTCCACTGCTTATCCTTCATAACCTCTTATAACCTTTTACTAAAAGGGTTATATGATATTACCAAAGCCTGTAAAAGACCGTTTAGGCACTGTTAAAACGGTTAAAGGGAAAATCACACTACAGTCACTGCCATCTTCTCCTTGACCTCACCTGCCTGCCTTTTTATTTGAAGTATTGGTGTGTTTACCGAGACACCTTCTTTGGTTCCTCTTGCTCTCTGCTCTGCAGTGAGGTTTATAAAGAAGCATATCTTAAAACGACCTGAGCTAATCTTACATCTGATGGCTGTGTGACAGCTATATATTATGAGCCTCTTTCTTTTCTTGCAGCTGTACAGCTCTCGTCTGTCATATCAGACTCCTGCACTGGGCACTGTGGATTTGTGTCATCCTACAGCTTATACTGCTGCTGCGCATCCTCAGCAGGTACTGCACACCCTCAGCAGGTACTGCACACATGGTACTGCCCACAACGCATATGCCTGTGCAGTAGCACCACCCTAACTATCATAACTCAGGTTATGCCCTTCGTCCCCTCTGATGTAGACCATACAATGGGAAACGATTTGCATTTGTCTACAGAATTGTGGTTTGTTTGGGTAGTTCTGCCCTGGCTGAGATAACCATGTGTGTCTTTTCTTCCTAATCAGATGGTTGTGCCGGGTAAAGAGGGCGGAGTCCCACAGGTGCCAGCTCAACCTAATCATGGCACCGCAGCTGAGCATGGACGTATCCCATCATGCCCTTCTGGACAGTCACAACCGCAACCGGCCCCACCCACATCCTGCAGCAAGTGAGTGTGAATTGATTTTAACTATTGTTCATCAATCATTTTTCATTCTTGGCAAATCAGGTATGATTCCATTTGTGTGTGTGTGTGTGTGTGTGTGATAGTGAGGTGAAGAGTTTTTCCCCCTCTGATGCTCCAGAGACAACCTTTACCAGGAAAGTTGGAGCTTTTGTCAACAAAACCACCACTCAGGTCAGAACACAGTCTCAGATATACTTTATAATGTCTTTTAGAACAAACATTATGACATTATTAAAAAAGTGTACATTCAGATAGATAAATACATACATTTAATTTATGTTATCCACTGATATGTTTAGTGTTATGTAATGTGTACTAATGATTTGTTAATGTTTTGTTTTATATATATTTAATGTTTTTATAATGTGTTTCTGATAGTGAAAACATATTTCTGCACACACACAGTCACACAGAAAAAGTCACTTGTGAAGGTGAAAAATGATTCTTATGTGCTGTGTTTATGTGTAACTCAGGTGACAATGACTGGCCTGGATCTCCCTTTTGCTGCATTTGCTCCAAGAGCTTATGACGTGGAGGAGAATGACCCAATGGTATTTAAACCAAAAACCCATAAATTCCAGCTCAAGCAAACCCACTTAACTATTGCCTGTCTTTTGTTCACTTGCTTCCTGGTGCTCTATTGTGCAAACTGAGAGGGTGATGAGCAAAACATTGTGTATAAAGACAAACATGATGAGGGATTCTTTTAACATGGGGAAAAAATTTAAAGGGGGGTTCATCACTCTCATTTCATTATACTAATGTATTGTCTTAACAACTGTATGGATGATTTCACTTTAGAAATTTTGTGTTTGTACTCGCATAGCCTATTTCTCACGATGTTTATCTGTGTTTGCAGGTGCATCCTCCTCCATCTCCAGCCCCTTCATCGCCCCTGCAGGGCAGCCTGCACTCGAATAGCTCCAGCCACAGCGGGGGACAGCCACAGGATGACTTTGTCATGGTTGACTTTGTAAGTGCAACAGTATGTTTATACTAAGCTAACAAATCAAAAAGTACAGCATCATCAGGACATTGAATAAATAATGAATAGACTAATCAGAATAATCACAGAGGTGCTAGTATCCACTTTCTTGTGATTGATTCTACATGGAAAAGAAAGGGTTTATCAAACATTTAACAGGGCATCTAATGATCCAGACAATCAATTATTCGTCAAAGAAGCCTAAACTCTGTCCTGAGAGGGAAAGCTAGGGGATTGATGTTTAATAAATTTAAAGCAGACTTCACTCATTTTAGTTTAAAAATACATTATGTTGAATGATGCAGTATTCCAAACCAAATAGAAGACTTTGAAGACTTTGAAACTACTTGATGTTTACTTAGAGAGGCTCCTAAGAGACCAGCTTAAACATGTTTTTAAGTCTGTTTCTGTATGGCATGTTGATCGGAGCTGTAGCATTAAGCTGAAATTCAATACAACTGTTACTGTGGAAAAGATTTTTTGGCTTAGTGTGGTTCTGTGTTTACATGTGCTAAATAGAAACCAGCGTTTTCTAAGGATGACCTTTTGCCAATGGACCTGGGCACTTTCTATAGAGAGTTTCAAAATCCTCCTCAACTTACGAGTCTGTCTATTGATGTCAGCGCTCAGTCGATGGCAGAGGACTTGGTAAAAAAACGCACACATTCTCCTCCCACTACATACTCAACATTTTTGCGGACTGTATGGAGAGTTGCCCTGTAGTTGTTTTTTATATTCCCTGGGAGTATTGTGTAATATTAGTATTTAAATAGGAGTGGTTGCATTTCAAGTTCGTTTCAATGTGATTGATTTTATAATCGTAATGATGAAAAATAATTTCTGTAGATAATAACATCATTAAAAAATGTCATATATTTATGTCATGTAAGTAGTTCCCTTACATACAATGTGACCAATTCTTCATAAAAGGCAAAATACTGTATTTCTTTGGCCACATGCAACTAATTATGGTTAATCTTGTTCTGTAGACAACGATTATTGGTTATTAATAACATGACAACCACATCTCTATGACCAAATTTACTTCCAAAACATTTAGAGAGTAACAACCATATTTACATTTTTGCAGGACTCTCTTCCAGAGAAACTGGCCATTTTTGAGAAAAACATTGATGAGTTTGATGCGTTTGTGGACACCCTGCAATAGATCAGAACAGAGATCACATTCTTCAGAACCTCCTTACTCTTGCTTTCTCCAGTGAAGCTTCCTTCATTGGTGGTCTTCAGTAACTGTGTTTTGTGTTCATTTTATCTTGAGAAATAAGCAAGATGAGAATTATCATTAGGGAAAAAAGTGAACAGGTGTTTCAGGAAAATCCATAGGCTTGGCACAAATCATCTGTTAATAAACAGAGCAAAACTTAAACCCAAGACTTGTATTTATTAAGATAACAGACAGAATCGTTAAGTAAATCTTACTGTAATGAATGTATGAATGTGTACCAGCCTTTATGTTGGCATTACAGCAGCACATCCAGCGCATTGTCCAGTCACTGAAGCAGATTTCTGTCACTGTAGCACTAACACCATCTGAAGTCTCTAAATCTGTCTAGTTTTTAATAGGCTTACATTTGAATGACACTATACTTAACATTGACAACAGTGAATTGTGAGCTTGTGTCCGCTTACCTGCTTCTTGTAAATGCCAAAATAAAAGCATTTGACCTTTTTATTCCTTTATTTGAGGACAGATCACGATCACTGTGTCAGGATTTTAAAGGGCGAAGAGTGCACGTTTTTGTGTTTGTCTTTTTTATCATTCATATGTTGGCGAGTCACTTAGGAGCTGGACCTTCTTTAATTGTTCAAGTGTTTATATCCCCCTCACTTTGTTAATATGGCATGTAAATGTTGTGTAATAAACTCATGTATTTCAGACACAACAGGATTTTCTTTCATGTTAAGTAAATTAACAAAGTGTCTCTCGCAGGCGAATTTATGACTTGTACTATGGTTGAAATTTATGGCTTACCCTATTAATGTTTGTTTGCTCTGCGTTTACCCAATCATGTGGTGAGGGCTTGTCTTATGAATATAAATTGTAATGTTCCTGTAGCTCAGTTGGTAGAGCATTGCATTAGCAGCGCAAAGGTCATGGGTTGATTCCCATGGGAGCACACATACTGACAAAATGTATAACTTCTATGTACTGTAAGTCGCTTTGGATAAAAGCATCTGCCAAATGCATAAATGTAATTAAGCCACCTCACTGGATTATTATTAAGTAATGTCAGCATTTGCTTATTTAAAGGAGCAGAATTTGTAAAATGGTCTTAATTCAAATATACACATCCATAACCCATATAAGCATAACTCTGGATTTAGGTGTTGTTTTGGCAACAGTTGTTTTTCTATTGTCCAGCTGTGAGTCCATATGAAAACCATATGTAAACCTCATCATGAAATTTACCTTATCATGAAAAAAATACAGTCATTAGGATTCTGCTGGACCTGAGTACTGAAACACCACTATCTACTATATACTGAAATAGAGTGAATCTTGGGGTGGCCTTCACCAGCCTGGAATAGGTAAAACAAAATGGTGACAACAATAAGTGCACAAAGCATATAGAAGTACTGGATGTAGGCTTTATGTCCCTCCTGGACTGAAATATGTAAATGCTTCTGGCAACATACTAAAGGCATTACAAAAATGTGGTATGTACAGATAAGCATAGCACTCTATTCTCTAGTGAACTCTGTTGCTCTTAAAACTGATTCAGCTGGTTCTACAAACCCAAAGAATATTCTCGCTACAAGAATGCATACACATCATTACACAGAGCCTTTCACATTATACATACGCACATAAATTACCATTGCACACACCCCTTCTCTGTCAAATATATATACATGTGTATAATTAAGTAGGGCATAAACTGTTTACACGGCCATCTAAAAACAGGAACTGTCTGTCCAGGTTCTGTATGATGCCACAGTGGCAGGAATTGTGCAACAGAGATTTATACTCATTGTAAGAGGCCTACCTCAGAAATGATATTTTTTAATTACCAGGACTATCAAAAGCAATATGCCAAAATTATGTAATTACTTATATTCAATTTACACAGTTTATTCTGCTAGATATCAATGGGATCAACAGGTAAAAGCCAAACAATTCTTTTCATTTGCCTTAAAACTCTTGTTTTTATTTGCTTACTATCATGGCTACTGATATAAAGCTCAAACAAATAGACAAAAAAATAAGAACTACTTCACCATCTTTCACAATTTATTACTCTGAATTCACAAAATGTACAAAAGTAAAGATTTCAAAAGCAAAGAAATAAGTTTTAACAGCCAAACTGGAAGAACCTTCACGAAAGAAGTAATGCAAAGTTCCACCTGGAAACCAGAAATACACATCTAAGATACAAATAAACAGGAAGGCATTTTCAAACAGACAAACAAAATGGCACAAAGTTTACAGATCTGTCCAGAAAATGGGAATTAAACAGCTAATGTAATGTACAGTTCACAACAGTAAGGCACACAAACACGTGGGTTTGAGGGGGCTTTTTCTAAAACTATTTAAAGCCACTGGTCCACATGTCAATGCTCTAAAATATTGACATGGATAGAATGTTTACATGACACAGGAAACAGTACAATTTAATCATGACAATTAACTTATTAGTGCTATATAATTAGTACCCATCCACCTGCTTTATTGTTCTTGTGGACTTGAACAGACCCACGAAACAAGCTTGCTTTGTGCAAAATTCTGACAATTTCATATCCATTTATTATGAAAGTAAAAGATATGTCAACACCCATTTTATAGCCCTGTGACACAACTGTAATATTGTTCAACTTAGTGGTTTTGTACATATACACCAGAAATAACTCATTACACTACAACATGCCTCATAGATAAAATACCAGCATTTTTTACTAAAAGAACAAAATAAACTTTTCTTTGCTTTCTATCCCTATGTGGGGTTTTCCAGCTCATACATTTTACCAAATAAACGTTTTCACCATATAAACTTTGGCAAAAATGAATGTCTGGGTTTAAATAATACAACAACATTATTTAACAGATCACAAACACACACATACAAAAAGAGGAGCTGTTGGCCGATGTTTGTATTCTGCATTAACAAGGACACATTTTATGATTTAAAAATGCTTTCAGGTTTTGTTTTCATAATTAATACTGGTTATTCCATTTAAGCAAGGGTTCAAATTCAAGCAAAGGTTTAAATTAATGTTATACTTAAGAAACATCTGAAATTTAAGAGACTTAAAGAGACATTAGAAATTTATGGTTATATTCTGTGCTGGCCATACAGCATCTGCCCTGTTCCTGAAACAACTGAGACGAGAAAGTTATACAGTGAAGGTGATGAACTACAGTACAAAAAAACACTATATGGGTTTCTTTCTATAATATATAATAAAAATGAAGACTTAGTGAAGGCTCTTTAAGACATAATGAAGGCATAATATCGTATACTTTATGTAATAAAACAAACATGTTTAAAATAAGTGTTTCAAGTTTGAGAAGTAGTGCTTTAAACTGGTCCATAGCTTCTGCTCACTATGGCTTACAAATGTGCATGTTGTTTAACATTGATGAAAATGATGAACTGTAGTAACTTGACAGTGGTCAAAACCGTGTCTACTACAGCTGATTAGCTACCATAAAATAAGCCCCAAAATGTACATGACGGCTATTTGTCCTCGTTGCTTCATTGATTTACATCTCTGTTAAGAGAGCTTATAAAATTCTTCTGTCTGTACCATGAAGAGAGTAGCTGCAGGAGAGAAAAGGAACTGATTGTCAGAACTTGATTACAGCCTTAACTTTTGTGAATTTTGCACCTATTATTCTTTCTGCGTTGCTTCACCCAGTTGAAAGACTCATGCATTTGGCAACACAAGTGGAGATACATGGGATGGGACACAGCAAAAGATAAACAAACTTATGAAATGGGGATGGGCAAAACGGAGGGACGTAGTTAAAGTGGAAAGCTCTGCTGCTTCTCACTGGGTGAAAACCTCCTGATGCAGGTCGAGCAGGATGCGGGTGAAGTTGTTGATTGGTCCGATTGCGCTGAGCGTCATGGCAGCATCTTGCCCCCAGAGCAAGTTGGGTCCAAACACCACAGCCAGGTTGGCATTGGTCATCTTATTGACTTCACTCTCAGCAGATACCTGCATATCAATATCAATAAAAGACCTGAAAACCTGAAATCCCTAAAACAGTAATATAGAAGAAAAGAAACTAGGAAATAAGTATTACCTGAGCAAGGAATTGCACAAGGAAGCGCAGTGATGCATAGTTTTCCTCAGGAAGTGACATCAGCATATTCCGAATTGTTTCTGCCTGAGACACGCTATCAACATCTATTAAAACAAAACAAATGTTTATCTAGTTTATCAAATTCTGTATGTGGGTATTTCAGAATTGGAGGCATACAGACACATGTGAAAGAGCATGTTGTATTTTGCATGCTTTTTGGAAGCTGCTGGTATTTAGAGGTGGTATGGTAATGCTTTGTGTGTTCTCACTGTGGAAGTTGACGATGTCATTGTAGAGCCGGTAGGTGAGCAGCGGCTCTGGCAGTTCTCTGAGGAACGTCTTTAAGATCACAGCTGCCAAGTGAACATCCTCCTGAGAGAAACTCACTTTCTCTCCTACATAAACGCACATACACACCATTGTAAGGACTAATGCTGATCATTCCTGTAAACAGTAAATGCACACCGCATATAGACCAGATAATCATGACTATACCAGTGTTGTATTTCTGCTTGATCTCTTTAACCAGAGAAACACTTGCAGAACGCCGGAATATTCCCTCTCTCTGTAGACCTAATAAGACGATAAGGGTGAAGTTAGCTCAAAACTGGCCAGCCAAATATTATGTCTTTATTGTAACTGTATTTTCTTTTTAAGAAAGTAACAAAACAAAGACAAATGAGTCCGAAATTTACCATGTTGCTGCAGGAATCCAATAGTATCACACATCACTAGAGGAACTCCTGCGTTTTCTGCCCTATGTTTCAATCTGAATACACACAAAAAGAGGCAAAACTTATTTTGCTAGTACAACATCTCAACAAACAAAACCCCTTGACAAAAACTTGACAAAACTATAAGAAACATCTATGAGACATTCCTATAATGGTTTTTAAGGTTATCATTCTGGTTTAGTGCAGGCATATGACAGCCACTGAATAAAGATCAAGTAAACACTGAGTGCTACAATAAATACGAACACTGGGTTAGGAAACTCACATTGAAAGAGAGACTCCAAACTGCTGGGAAGGGAGGGGAGGACTATGGGGAGGAGAGATCGGTCCAGGGACGACAGATGGCTTCAGAGATAGACGGATCTTGTCATCATACCTACAAGAAGTGGATCTTTAACGCAACCTTAAATCTCACGTTTTGTTGGCCTTATGACTAAAAGCCCAAATGTGATCTGACAGCATATATTACATATACATATGGGGTATGTATAAGATGCGTGTAATTTATTTCTTACTCTCTGACTCTGCTGGGAATCACCAGCTGATCACACTTTACAATCTCCTCCAGCTGGCTTAAATAATTAATGTAATTTATCTTACGGCCGAACTTAAAGCTGTGAACAGAATATAAGAAAACAGGGTGTTATGCACAGGGCCTGCAATGCTGTATGAAAAAGATTACAAAGAGAGCACAGTCAACTGTGTCTAACATGAGACCATGAAGGACTGGGTACCAGTATCACCAGTATAAAATCCAGAAAAACTGACCTGATGATGGGTTTGAACAGAGTAAGGATGGTCCTAATAAACATGGTGGGATGGACGATGTAAAGTGCCTTGATATTTTTCTTATACCTATAAAAGACACAATAATACTTAAGCATAAAAATACCACTGACGTTAGTCTGTTTAAGCAATAATGAGAAGTCCATTGTATGCCACTTACTTTCTGTCAAATTCTCGGTAGGCATCTCGAAGCCAGCCGAGAGATGGCTTGTTCTCACTGGTCAGACCATGATGGAAGTAGATGAGTGTGTAATCACTCTCCACAAATTTGTCAAGAGTAAGCTTTAAATACCTGCACACATTCATCAATGGATAAAAGCATTAGTTTTTACTGAACTTCAAAACATCAAATTCATCAAAATCAACCTCTTCAATGTTTTTGTATATGTATGTATGGTTTACAAATAGTTTAAAAAATAGTTGAATTCTCAACTATTTTAGTATGTGTAAATCAATTATTAACTACTAGATCTTGCTTTATATTTAGACCAACTTAGTTTTACCACCACCATGGTACGCCACACTTCTTTGCTTACTTACTGTGGTATATTAAACTATATTAAATTATATAATGGGGAACTAAAAAGACAATGTAAGTTTGTTGTCAAAATTTCACTTCATTAAAAGATTTGTCTTAAGACATGGTGGCTTTAACCCATGAGCACATGAATAACCCT
>JAZGTI010004228.1:9911-28725 GCA_036877585.1 Botia kubotai | reverse complement strand
CTTATTGTAATCGAAGTTGCTTCCTGTCCTGATTTGTAAGTCGCTTTGGATAAAAGCGTCAGCTAAATGACTAAATGTAAATGTAAATGTAAATGGATACTGGAAAATAGGATATGTATAATACGAAACACAGGCTACACAGATTCACTAACACACTGAAAAACACACAGAACGAAGTCGAAGGCTGGCTCGCGAGTGGCGTCTTCACTCCACTTTTATCCACTGGACACCGATGAGATTGGCGGGCTGGTCAGTAACGTCACGGGAACACGGGAATCAGGTGAGCGGCGTGGACCAATGGGAGGGAACTATGAAAGTGAAAGTAAAAACAAGAGAGACTCAGGGAGGAAGATAAACAGATGCAATAATACAAGGCACGGACGTAACACAGCTTAAAGCACGCACAATAAAAGTGGTACTGGGGTTTGACATACTAACCACTGATAGGGGCAAAAGGGGCATCAGTGTTTTCATTGCAGAGTTATAGGTAAACTCTATGATAGCATGACGGTGGAACTCACAGTTGAGTCACAAACTCACAATTTGAGTCACAGTTTGAGTCATACATTTGAGGAAGACGTAATGACGTCATTCAAAACGCGATTTCATTGGATATCATTTTAATCCCTAACTGTTTTACTTTTATTTATAGATTCATAAATAGTTCATTTAATCACAGACATATACATATATTCTGGCAGCATTTTTCATATATTTGATTTTACTATTTGCTATATTATTCTCTATTCTCTATCTCTCCATTCTCTATTAGTCTCTGCTACTACCCACTAGTAACCTGGGTTACATATGATTATGGCGATGAGTTGGTCCTGACACGTGTTGTGAGACACCAATAGTGTTCAAAATGCCTGTAAAAGTCAATGCATCCTTTTTATGAGTTTACTGGTGGATGTTAAAATTACCAACAATTAAGACTTGATCGGTGGCTAGTTCTACTGTTAAAAAAAAGTCAGCAAATTCCTTGATAAAGTCTGTGTGGTACCTTGGTGGCCTGTAGACAGTAGCCAGTAGAAATGACAGTATCTGCTTATTTACCCCAGATGAAGCTATATTAAGCACCATTTCTTTTTAAAAGAGTTGTAACTAAAGTCAGATCTTTGGGCAGCTGTAAATGTAGGTAATCATCCCGTTTTAGCCATGTTTCTGTCAAGCAGAGCACATCTAGGTTTTGATCTGTGATCATATCAATAACAAACATTGCTTTTGTAGAGAGAGCTCTAATATTCAGCAAGCCAAGCTTTATTAATTGTGTCTTATGTACCTTTTTTACTTGTTTAACATTGATTAAATTTCCATATAATTGTTTACGGGTTATTTTGTATTTACCAGTCTGGGGGACAGACACAGTCTGTATATTATAGCATTTAGGTGATTCTATGTGTATTTAGGTAAACATCCTCAAATTAGATCCAAAACTGACATTTTTGCCTTAATTTTAATAAGGCAAAATAATTAGCCCGTGCACATTCCGACTAATTTTGCCAGTACAGATCACATACAGTGTTCTGTATCTTTAGTGCTTAACTTTAGGTTTACCTGCATTTTCTAGCATGGTAAAAAATTTATTTAATTTGAATAGTTAGATGAATAATGTTTTTAATGTTTTACATATGCCTGTCTAAGAAAGCTGCTAAACCAGATTTTAGCAGTATTTATTGGTGTAGATTTACAATTTACAATCAACATATAACTGTATTTGTGGAATGTGTTTGACTACCAAACTGTAGGCCTTTATCAAAGCGTTTATTTCTAACATAATGTAACAGACATAATAGCAATGAAAATCCAGACTAATAACTCAATTGGCAATATGTGTCAAGATTGTGAACAGGAAGAACCCAGATGCAGACAGCGGTACAAGAACAAAAACTTTAAGAACACAAAACACAGCAAAACCAACTAAACCAAAAACTGCCACTAGAGGGAGAACTGAGTTAAATAGACACGATAAATAATCAAACCAAAATAGAAACAACAGAACAGAGGAAAAGAAAATTAAAGCAGACAAGATAACAAGTAACGATATAAACTGAACAGGTTACTAATGAATACAAATTAAATAGACAATAATCAAACTAGGGATAACGGACTTAACGGAACACTTAACTGACACAAAACACATAACAGATTACACGGACTAAACTATGAATTGAACAGGGTCCCAGACAATAACAAATCACGAAACCGGGCAGAAACAATCAACAGACTTTGTACACGACAGGCTATAAAATAACGACAGGCTTGGAACTACTGCATGAAACATAAACACAGAAACAACGGGCTAGAATACAACGGCTTGAAACAAACGAGCATTGAAACAAGACGGACCAGCACAAGACAGCAAACGCGAGGGCAATAAATACACACGGGGAACAATGACGAACAGGTGAGAGACATTAACGAAATGGGTAACGAGGAAACAAGGAGGCGGGGTAATGACGTAAGACAGGAGAGACATGGCTAATGAATATGCAATTAGCCATGTGCTTCCACACGTAACGCACCTCCAGAGTCAGTAAACAAAATCTATTTATTTCAATTTTTACATGCTTGACACTTTAAAGTGTTTTTATGATTTTTTTTCAATATTCAACTTATGATATGATACAGTGTATGCTTTAATAACATGATTGAATAACATGATTTATCTATTAATGGATCAAAGAGATCCATTAATTATTTTTTCACTTCTGTGCATGTTTTGATAATTTTGCTATTTCACTGCATTGTTCATATATCATTGATGTTGATCTGGTTTTGTTTGATAATTGCTGGTGTCAGTTATTTTACATGTGATTATAGCTGCAAGTTGTCCTGTAGTTCAGTCCTGTAAGTAGAACCACAATCTGATTCCAAGTAAGATCAAGAACCTGTTAGGTCAGTTGTTGTCCATGTTAACTCTGTTGTGCAAAAGGTAATTTTCGTTTTCTTCTGTTGACTCAAACAAGATACTCTTTGGACTCAAATCATGCTGAGATAACATTGAATAACCAAACCTGAGGAGACCAGACCCGAATTGTGAAATATATGTTTAATTCATTTTACTCAAATTATTTAAAAATATAATTAGAAAGGGAAATTAAAATTGTATTCTACACTGTACCTATATATGTCTATACCTATAAATAAAAAGTATTTATTTAGATGATTAAAAGTCCTGTAAGTGGATCCACAATCTGATTCCAGGTAAGATCATGTACAGTGTATCATCTGTAATCATATTGTCAGCTATTAGTGTAAAAATTAGTCCACATGTAAACATTTTCATGTAAAGATTTTTTATTAAAGATAGATTTTTTTTTAATGTAAAGTGGAACCTGGGGCCTCATTTATAAAATGTGCATATCAATTTATATCATAGTCTGACCATGCCAAACTGTTGTCTACAGTATACTGTAATGTCACAGCATATAATAACTGTAAATACTACCTCACTGGTTGGTAATGTTGCAGTGTATTATGGGTAATTGTTATTCTATTCATATATGTACTTCAGTAATGTGCTTCCTAGTTTGCAAGCACATTCTAATATGTGTATATCAGATATATAAATACAACTGATTTGTAACAGTAAGTAATGGCCAGTTGTAAGTAATTTATTAGTGTTCTGAATTCTGTGTGTTTAAAGTATGTGTATGAATGTTTGAAGGCTTGTGTTAATGAAGTCTACATATTTAAATGAGGTCACATGTTTGACTGATTAGATATGTATGTTATTGAAAGACTGAACAAGTGTTCCTAATAAAAAGACTTGGTTAATTATATACAGTATAATAGCTTTACTCAACTTTCTTGAGTTTTTATTGTACATAGAAAAAGTTTAATTTTTCAGCTTTACATTAATATCTTTTGTTCATACCACTAAATTGTTTCATTCAGAAACTACTCAATATTATTGCATTACCACAATTTTTATGTAAATCCAACAAATTAATTTTTGTGCTAATAAGTTTGGGTAGTCTGGCCTTTCTTATTCTCCCTCACTTAATTCAGTATTTTCATTACAAGATTTCTTTTAAAAAACATAATATAACATTTCAAGTTATATTATCTAGCTATCTCCTGTATCTGAATCCTCTTACTAACTGTTTATTGTACTTGTTCATGAGGACTGATACTGGTGATATAATGAAGTCTCTTCACTGCTGCTGTAGATCTGACTTACATCATAATTCAGTACAATACACAACCAGTACAAATATTTAGCATGATTATGTGCAGTAGACTAACAGCCACGTGAAGTGGTAAAGTATTTTGATGTGGTTATAATACACTTGTCTTTTAAATTGTTCAGGCTCACTATGTTGTTTTGTCTTTCCTAGCTTTAATCCAGAGAGATGTTTATAGGTGCTGAATCTAAAGTATGTTTTTATAGTCCAGCTATAATGAGTGGTTGTTGTGGCTGTGTGGTGTTGTTGTTTTTTTAGGTCATTGAGGTACTGATGTGTAGTCCTGCACTGAACATGTGTGCTGTTCAGTGCTGGATTGACACACTCCACACCCAAGATTACACTTATGCATTTGGCAGACACTTTTAGAATTATACAATTTATAGAAATGTCTGTAAATTTATTAAAAAGAAAAAACTGAAATATCACATTTACATAAGTATTCAGACTCTTTACTCAGTACTTGGCACACCTGGATTGGAGGATTTTCTGCCATTCTTCTTTGCAAATCCTTTCAAGACAGGTTGGATAGGGACCCTCAGTGGATTACCATTTTCAGGTTTCCCCAGAGTTGTTTAATAGGGTCTACGTTAGAACTCTGACTGGGCCACTTTAGGACATTTAGAGTTGTCGCTAAGCAATGTCTCAGCAATGATCAAGAGAAATAGGAGCTACTTGAGAAAAATGTCAAGTGTGGTTGCAAAGGGTCTGAATACTTATGCCAGTGTGATACTTTTCAACAAATACAGACATTTCTAAAATTCTAAAGGTTTCACTTTGTCATGAGATACATGGTTTAGATTACTGAAAATAAATGTATTTAAACAATTGTAGTGCCAGCTGTGCAACAGACTATACCATTTAAACCTCAACAATGGTGAACAAACAATTTAGACAAACAGATTCACTCTTAAAAAATCACAAAAGATCACAAAACAAGCAAGGTCATGACAAAAACAACAGCAAAAATAAAAGCAAATAGTAAAAAATAGTAAGACAGTTCACCTGCATAATTTATTCAAGCTGCAATTTATGGTGGGAAGTCATGGGTGAGTTCTGTGCTGGCAGTAGATTTTGTGATGTTTTTTGGTTGTTGCTCCAACCAAAAAAAAAAATGCTCCATCACGCGATTTATAAAGACTTCATATAGTTCAAAGAAGCTTTGGGCAGTCCATTAAAATACACACAGTTAGAAAGAAATAACTGCTATTTTTGTTACCTATTAGTCAATAAATGCATTGATTTACATTATTTTTATAATAGATTTTGGAAGCCTGAAATGAATTTAAATTGTCCAAATAAAACAAAATACATTATTTTTAATGTAGAATATTGTAAAGGAGACAAAACATCAATCAAAAACATTTTCAAAACACAAATAACAATCATAAATCAAATTACAATCATCAATACAAATATTTGGTTCTAACTGAACTGAAATGCCTATGAATTGTAAAAACAATATAGAACATAATCAGAATGCGTGTCAGATTCTGAATCTGAAAAATCAAATAAAGACACAGATAAGAAAATGGCACTCGACGTTGAGGGCATAGCATCTCCATCAGATTTCTCCTCCTGTGCATCCACTTCAGAACTGAAATACCTGCGTAAATTCATCAGCGATTTTCTCTCCACTGCGCATGCGCTCTCTGTCACGTTTAATCTTGCTGCGGGAAATTTCACTTATCACGTGCGCGCGCATACAAACGCGATTTCAATACCCCACATATGATAGTGGCTCCCTGATGCCTAAAAATTACATACAACATTAAATAACCAGACCACATTTGTGAATGCAAAAGCAATGCAATATTGTTTTTCCTCATAAGATAGCCTGGTGGGCAAGGTGAAAATACATTTTGGGACGTCGGGCTAACGATTTTGCGAGTCCTGTATATGTGGTTACTCAGGTTTTCAATTATGTTTTACTTATTTTTGACAATTAGTTTGGTCAACTAGCATTACCTGGGTTCTGGGTGAATTCTTTATCCTTAAGTGTATTAAGACAAAATATTATTTATCTGTATTTAAAAGATTTGTGTAATTCTGAAAGAAATTACTCATTTAAAATATACAAACTTTGAAACTATAAAACGAATGTCCAATAAACTGAAGCGTGTCAAACATTTTGCCATAATATACACAAGTATAATATATACAGTATAACATACACAGGCAATAGTGTAAAATGCCTAAACATTCCACCCCTGCAGTTTTGCTTAAATGCGCACCCTATATTTACATTAATAGAATACATCCCTCACATTTTATATTTTCTCTAAATATTCAATGAAACTACATTAGGAAAATGGAATTTAAATCGAATAGGCTGTTCGTGGTTTGTTAAATTATTCAGTACCCAGTGTTTCTGTAGCTCAACTGGTACAGCATTGCGTTAGCGATTTAAAAGGTTGATTCCCAGGGAATACACACACTGATTAAATGTATTGCTTGAGTGAACTGCAAGTTGCCCCTCAATGAATTACAACACGGACTCTCCACCAATGGTCGTTTGGTTGGCTGATTTTTCACAGAGTTCTGAGGAAAAGTTTTTCATAGATATGTTAATAACCTTGTATAACAGACCTTGTGTAGAAGTCAGAACACACTTACAGCCAAGTTCATTCACTTGATGATTGCAATACTTTTGGTTAGAAAGAGAAACTACTTTAAGGCCCCCCAAAAATTGGCAACCTAATGAAAAACAACCTTGTCAAAGATGACAAACAAATTAATACAAACTGGCAGAATAATGAAAAGGTACTAAAATTTAATAATCATAAAAGCAAGAGGAAAGGTTTTAGTACAATATATTTCAACCTCAAGAGACATAGAAATCATTTATTACATCCCCTTCTTTTTACACTATAAAAGGCCTGTTGTCTTATGAAACAGTCTTTATGAAACAGAATGGCGTTAGAATATGATATATAAGCTAGGAAAACCAAGTGGGGAATGGGGCGGTATTTTCTGATGTACACATCCATAGTTGTCAGCAGAACAATATTTATATACAGTTTATGTTGTCTATAGACATTTACACATTGTATTAAGAATGGAAATACAACTTAGGAAAAGCAACAAGTAAACATGACATCATTTCCAACATCTACACTTAAAGATGATCATGCTGTTTGCTGATAATATGTTGTGATCCTCCATGTCTTTGAATGAGCGGTATTGCGAAAACGAATACTGTCGACTTATTTTATCCCTGCTTTTTCAAGATGTCATAAGACCATTGAAAAGCACTGAGTGCAAGAGTTTATGGGAAAGAGTTTTAAATCCTTTAAAAACAAATTTGCGAAGGAATTTCAGTTCTTTTCTCCTCGGTGGTGCAGTTCAAGGAAGATTCTGAACATCTAGGGTTTCAGAGAAAGTTGAAGGACTTCATATATTGCCATGAGATTTTCAATAAACAAGTTGCGTTTGACATTAAAAGGAAATCAATGATTGCTGAATCCTAAAATATTTGTTACGGGATTCATTTGGTGAAGCTACTGAAAAAAATATTTGGGGCTTATGGTGGCTAATTTTCACTAATATGTCACTGAGATTGAATTTCTTCATCAGCCATACCGAAGGTCAGGGAAATTTTGCTTTGTCCTCGGTTCTAATGAAGATACCTACAGGAAATCAAGCTGCTACTCAGATTTTTCTGTTATCATAAATGAAAATAGACTGTTGTTCTTGCTCAATAGATCTGGTCCTGCTTTGAGTCAGTCAGCTGTTCTGTTTATTCATTCACTGGGGATAGGAATGCTGGCATGATCCAAACAAGGAAGAGTTCTTCATAACAGCATTCTGCAGTGAAAACACACATTAATACTGGCACACACAAAAAACTGTCACGAAAAATAACAACGCAAACAACCTTAATGATCTTAAATGCTTTCTTTTTGGTCCAAATGAGGCTAAAATCCTGAAATACCTTTAGTGGGGATCTGACTTGATACAACAGGAACAGTAAAATCAGGTCCACTGAACAGGCTGACCTGTAGAGGGAGCCCTTTACCCATTTTTATAACTGTCCTTGCAAACATGACCACACACAGACCAAAATCTCTAAAGACTCTGAAGCAATTCTGCTTTTTAACTATAATACACTATGCTGTTCTGTACTTTCATTTATTCTTCCTGCCCACTTCCTAAACTGAAAATCAATAGATGTGAAAGACATGGTCATCTTTATGCAGCTTTTCTGCTGTGTTGCAATAAAACTCATGTAAACGTTATGGTCACACCAACTTGATATGTACAATGGTCATGAAATATTGAACAAATGCAATCCCTGAGTGATAGATAGTGCACTTCTGTTCAGGATGGTGAACAAGCTACAAATGCTCCACCTTTTTCAGCACCCCTACACACAATATGCGAATTTGGGTAATGCAAGTAGACTGATCTGATCTGAGGCTGACACTGATGTTATGTACTTGCTATATAACTGATTTTTGTTTACTGATTTTGTTCATGTAAAATTTAGGAATTTATATCAGATTGCACATCTAAAAACCACTATCATTAGTGCAATCAATGTTTCAATCCTGCCCTTGATAAGACAGACCTGGCTCAGAGCTGCTGCTGGGATGAGGCTCTACAGGAGGACACAGTTGGATTTCTTTTTTGCTTTCTTCTTTTCCACTGGTGTTTTCCTGTTAATCTGTCTGACCAAGTCATAGAAGATCTATGTAGAATAAAGACACAGCTGA
The DNA here is from genome assembly GCA_036877585.1 of Botia kubotai. Classification (NCBI taxonomy): domain Eukaryota; kingdom Metazoa; phylum Chordata; class Actinopteri; order Cypriniformes; family Botiidae; genus Botia; species Botia kubotai. Next base: position 19,820 of record JAZGTI010004228.1, on the reverse strand, counting down.
ATTATTAGAAGCACTAAAAAATAACGCAGGACTACTGAAGAGGAACTGTGTGACTGAGTGCTCACATCAAGGACGTTGATCTTTGATTTGGCAGAGGATTCTAAAAAGGCACAATTGTTCCACTGTCGGGCCAGATTCTGACCCTGTTCCTTTCCTACGACCCTCTCGTCCTCCAGATCACACTTATTACCCACTAGAATCATTGGCACCTTCAAAGAGATTGAGAGAGAGATCCAAGTTATACAGAGGACTAGATGGATTCATAAGTACAACACATGAACATCAAAGTATAATAAAGGATCATAGAACATAATATTATTGGTATGCTATCAGTTTGTATGCATAGTTGAGCCAGCAGAAGAAATCTTAGTGCACACAAAAAATGAAAGTAATCTCCAATAAGGACAGAAACACTTATTCCCCACTAAGTGGGGCCAGTGAGTCATAGTATGAATGTGTTGTGTGCAAGCTAGTGTATAATGAATAAACTCCCACCCACAAGACGTACTGACACATCACTGTGCAAGGCATCAGAAATATATGTTTAAACCGTGATTCTGTTTAAAATTTGGCATAATTGGCACGAGGCCTATGAAGATAACGCATTAATTCCTGCTTATATAACAGGGTCATAACTTAAAAAGGGAAAAGTAGACTGGCATTGTGTTAGCAGCACAAAAGGTTGTGGGTTTGATTCCCAGGGAACACACATACTGACTAAATGTATACCTTGAATCCACTGGTAAATCGTTTCGGATAAAAGCGTCTGCCAAATTACTGTATGTAATGTACAAAAACAATTGACTTCATTTTCCATTTAAAACCTAGCAGACATTGTATGTTTCACAGAGAAAACAGAAAAAAAATTGATCGGACCTAAAAATCAAATTGGGTGAAAAGAGGGTGGGGTTACAGTATTATCATCCATAATACTGGTTCATAATATGAGTTCATCACAAGAAAATACAGACTTGGCTTGCCAGTGGTCTAGTGACTTAAGTCAGTGGTTCCCAAACTTTTTTTGCCAGGTCCCCCTTTTGCAGAATTAAAAAAAAAATTCAAGCCGCCCCCACCTATCGGAACTATCGAATCACAAGCCAATAAAATAACCACGTTTATTAAATCTCAATATATTATTTTTATTCAGTGCTATGAAACAGAATCAGATATAACTTTTTTGACTATTTGTCAAAATAATGTATAGTCCTACAAAGCTATTATTATCAGAGCATGTGAGCAGAGCATACGGTCACAAGAGGGTAGCGTCATTTTGCCAGTGTTGTCCAGTACAGCAGTACTACAGCATGTTACAGCACAGTATGCAACGCTATTGCAAACAGGAACAAGTATACATAGACATTTTCTGTCGTCACGTCATTTGAGCGGACTTTGCTTTTCCGTTGAGCAAAAGCGGTACACGAGCGGAGCATTCATATGGGCCGTGAGCAACTCAACGGAACGCACAGTCATAGAGCGAAATATTGAGCGCAGCGTCACACATTGAGCGGTGCGCGCTGAATACTGCCGGGCGGCGCAGCAAATACTTTTTTTTTTACATCTCTCATGCATCTACTACAATGACTTAATCTGGGTTTAGGACGTTGAGACATGTTTTAGTACATTGTTGAATTTAAAATTGCTTTATATATAAGGCCACCAGAAAAGCATCTGAGGATCATAGGATTCTGTTCAACTAAAACGATTCTAATAATACAGTTACTCTTAAAGACAGATTAGTGAAAGACTACTTGTTTAGACAACCTACCCATTAGATTACTTTAAAATATACATTTTTGCACATCCCAATGTTTTCTTTTTCCTACTGTGGCCTCACAGCAGCAGAGTGCACACAGAGCCCCTTTTACTGGACCAGGAGCCTACCATGTTTGGACTGGCCACATGGAAAAGGTTTAAAATCTAAACAAACCAAAAAGAGGTAGTGGTGGAGGCAGGTATTTCAACATTCAGAACCAGGAATGTCCCAAGTCAACTGAAAACTAACAGTACCAAAGCAGGCCAGAGCCTAAGAAACAGAACCAATTGAAAATGACAGCATAAAGCAACACCAAACCAAGCCACATTCACAATTAATGATGATGAATGACTGCCATTACCTACATCAGACAGCCAATGAGGATTGTTCAAAACAAGGGTGAAAAATGACCCCAGAACTCACCCATACTTTCCCAATGAGAATAGCTGGCATTAAATCAACTCAAACTACAAACACAACCTCCCTACACATCCCATTCACGCTTTGTGTCAATAGGTTTGATCGTTTGCTGGTGATCAGGGCTTATCTGCCAGTCCAGGCCACAAAGGCAGCGTGATGGGAGAAGAGAGGCTGGTGGATGGCCAAACAAAACAAATTCCTGAGTTGCTAACTTCTCAAGGCTGCAACCCCATGGGCTTGCACTTCACACTATGCTCAAACACACCCAAACACAGCATTCTCTCCACACATGTCCAAAAAAGGATATCCCTCTGACTGACACAGAGGCAAGGCAAGACAGGGCTAAGACTGGGCTACTACAAGGTTATTAGCACATAATTATCATAAAAATACAATCTGCATAATAAAAAAAAGATTATGCAGATACTCTACTTTATAGCAAAGTATAATACAGGGACTGAATGTTTAGATAGACAGATAGCTTAGGTGCATTTGGCTTGTAATGAAAGACATGTCTTCAGTAAGCTGGTGATTTGTTGAGCTAAGCTGTTTAAGTGCTTCTTCGTACATGCTTCTATACGTCAGTGTCCACTCAAAGGGTTTCCCCCACACTTACATCCTCTGTGTCCTTTACTCGTAGGATCTGCTCTCGTAAGTCTTGCAGGTCGTTGAAGGTAGACTGTGCTGTGATAGAATACACAAGAGCGAAGCCCTGACCATTCTTCATGTACAGATCCCGCATGGCTGTGAACTGCTCCTGAACACAAAAAAAAAAACAGTCTTTAACAAAAATGTTAATGGCTAAACCAATAAGGGTAGAAGCATTACAGCAACACCACGATAAAGGTGACCAAAATAAAGACAATTTTTATAGTCTCTTCAGAGTTTATGATTTACCCTCCATATGCGTTGGGTGGTTCAGTAGCTTAAACATTATACCTAACGTCCTAACATACCTATATCCTTTTGTCTTCCACAGAGACAGTTACATAATTTTAGATTGATGTGGTTCAGCTTATCATTTTTAACACAAAACATGTGACCTTATACTTTCATAAAATAGAAGCAACAAGATTTTAAAAAGTTCAACTATTAATAATCAGCGTAAACTACTCTGAATGTAGCTCATCCAATGGGATCATTTTAAAGAGATCATATGATGCTATTTTCAAAGAGCACTATTTTGCGCATCGAGTTTAAAGTGGAAAAAAAAAATCACATTTTTGACATACTGTACATTGTAGCTCCTCTATGCCCAGCCCTTCTAAAATGTGTAAATTACAAAGCCCATCCTCCCAAAAAGCGCAGTGTGCTCTAATTAGCCAGCTGACCCAGCACATTATGATTGGCTGAATAGTTCAAGCGTGTGCCGGAAATGTTACACCTCTTACAGTAAACATGAATTTCAGCTTTCAAAGAAATTATAAAGAGACAGTAATAATGTTTTCAGTTTTACCACATAATTTCAAGACCAAGTCAAATCCAGAAAATGCAGATAGCCAAGCCCTGATCAAACTACAAAATTGACGCTCAATTAAAATGATGACTACATTGTTCTCAGATCTTTCTAGAGCAGGGGTCACCAACCTTTTTGAAACTGAGCTACTTCATGGGTACTGAGTCATACGAAGGGCTACCAGTTTGATACGCTCTTCTGAAATAACAAATATGCTCAGTTTGCCTTTAGTTATACATTATTAATAATGATTAATGATACTCATCTATGTGAAGACACTGATCACGTTAATGATTTCACGACAATAATTATCAACAATGACAAAAAGGTGGGAAACAGATATAGATATTCAGCACTTTATTTCTATTAATCTCTGCCCGTAGTGCGCTTCCTGGTGGGTAGTTAGCATGGTAGCTTTTGTGACACGTAGTGAAGTGTCTCTCCACATTGTGCCGCTTTGCCGTCGCCACAGTCGCCCCGCAAATGAGACACACGCAGGTTTCTTTCACAGTCGTAAAAAATAACTCCTCCTCCCATTCGTTGTGAAAGTGATGTTTTCTTTCTTTTTTCTGCCATGTTTTTGGGGTAAGAAACTGCATTCAGCGCCCATCTTCACTGCGCTCGCTAGCTTACTCTCCATGAGCACAATACTGACCTTTGAACTAGAGGACAACTTTAATTGTCCTTTAAACCAGCTTTAGTAAGCTGCCAACTGTTGTTGGATGAGCTTTGAGAGATGCAGATGTGTGTACATGACAGGGAGGCTGACAGCACTTACTGTTCCTGCTGTGTCCAGGATCTCCAGCATGCACTGCTGGCTGTCCACTTCCACTTGCTGCATGGGAAGAAGAGGGGGAAATTAAAGTACACAAAGACAATATGCTTCCACTGCCTGCTGGGGTATTAAAAGAGGAAGCTTCCAAGAAGAGAGCAGCTACCTTTCTGTAGGAGTCTTCTATTGTGGGGTCATATTTCTCCACAAATATTCCCTGGACAAACTGGACCGTCTGCAAAAGATATGGATGTTTAATTTTTATGGTTTTGTTCCTGAAATTCAGCCTTTCCATGAGATTGTGAATAGGCCTTTACAGCAACCAAACAGAAATGACAAAAAAACAACACACCCAATCGGAGAACACCAAAGCAATTTGGAATGCGGTCATCAGCTAATCATTCCTGTGGATCACTTTATTGCTTAGCCAGGGACTGGAATCTACTTGTTCTGAGGAGGAAGAGATGTACTCACCAGGGCTGACTTGCCAACACCACCAGAGCCGAGCACCACAAGCTTGTATTCACGCATGGCAGGGCCTCTTCACCAGACTCCTCAGCGGTCTGAAAATAAGATAAGAAAAGAATACGAGTGGGTCTCTATGTACGGATACATGATGGTTTGTGTATGCGGTAGGAAGCGTCCTGGATCATAGCCCATGGGTGGGGAAGATCACGAGCCTGACCTCTTAAACACAAAACAGCTGTGGGTTCTGAAAGGAAGTGTATGGTCTGGAGCCAGGAGTGAGGCCTGCAGAGCCTCTGGGCATATATGGATTTAACCCATATCAGCAGGCCCGCACTGATCTAGATGCAGCGTAAGGAAAAAAAACCTGCTGCAACTGTTCCAAAAATCAACATTTAAAGTATTACAGTATTTTACTTTACAACACTGTATCAACAATTTTTTTTTTATTTACAGTTTTACATGAATATTTCTAGGAGAAAGTCCATGAGGAGAGGTGTACTGTACATTAGGTCATCACACTCCATTTCTACTTGACCAAAATCCAAACTCAAAACAGGCCAAGTACAATGCAAATAAATAATTTTAATGTATCATAATCCAGATATCAATATATCATATCACCAGGTCCATGCTGATTCATACCCCTGCAGTTACATTTATGCATTTGCAGACACTTTCACCCAAAGCAACTATATTATGAAAAAATACTAATGCATTTAAGCAACCACACAGTTACCAGTACCAGGTACAGGAACAATCTGTTCTGTGGACCATACAAGCATTCGCATTACAGTTTTTGAACAGTTTGTGGAGTTAATAGTTAACCAAGCTAGCTTTCAAGCAAACAAACCAGAGATGTGGTTTGACTCTGAACAGCTTTACATTCAGAAAGAAGTCTTTGTGATCACTTAGTCCTGCAGTCGATAGTTAAAGAATATTAGGCCATTCTTCACAAACAACTTGAACTTCTCTCCAACTGCTGCTGTGTGGATGGATCAGTTCAAAATAAATTATACATGTCAGCTAATCTCTTAGGTGTAAATCCCAGCACACGGAAACCGATCCACTGAAATTCACATATCAAACATCTGCAGCCACACACGGGTCTTCTAATGTTACACCTCCCAGATGCAAACGTTGGCCAGTCTGCATGCAACCAAGGAAAACTAATCTCCTGTTGTTTGGAGAGGTTCGTAGGTGTCATTGTTCAAGTGCTTTGCTCTGCATGCCAACCAATCCTACAGAACCAGAATCTAAGCAGAGAATTTTCTTCCTTTAATGGTAACAGAAACACTGAAAAAGGCAACAAGATGCCAAGCTGAGGCCACCGAGAGGGAAAAATCACCAGAGGTAATGTAGGACTACAACTTGGATGTGATCAAAACTTTTCAGCAGCAAACAACTACCAGCCACGATTTAAAACATACAAACACAAGGGGAGTACAGTGTATAACCACACCTTCTGGCTCACAAAAACAGCCAAAGCTTCAAATTATCAATTCAAATTATGTATAGAGACAAGCAAATTCATGAATGTAAAGTCAACTACAACAACTCTCCTGTTTATCTAGGACATACACCCACAAAGAGAAACAAAGCACGCCTATTTTCCCCTCTCAAACATGACATCATTACCTAACTCACTCCAAGGAATCATCGTTCCATGTAAGAATGAAGAGGAGAGGCTGTTTCCTCGACACAGCAGGAATGCAGCTGAAACTTTCCTGAACTGCTTTAAAGGCAGACTGGATGGTCTGCAAAAGAAAACAGCTGCTCTGATAGTCTTTTGAAACTGTAAGCTAATAAGTTGGCTATGACTACATGCAAGTCCAAAGGTAGGGAGAGAGATGAGCCCATGGAGCTGCGTGTGCTCAACTGGTACTGCAAAAAATTGGCCAGCCTAAACATAGGAATGAAAGCAAACTTGGCTTTATGCACGCAACATAAGTACTATGTCAAACGAGAAAAAACAAAAGGAAATTTTATTTTAAATATTGATAAACCTCAAATACCATTACGATGTTCAATGTGAACCAAACTATTAAAATACAGACAAATGTTTAAGCGCATCTGACAGAAAACACAGCATTTACTGCTAAACTAGAACAAGCTCAGAATTTACTTTATACTTGGGTGAGCAAATAAGCAGGTTAATTAAAAATCCGGGAACTGTAAAGTTGAACCCGATATAACAAATGACCAGGGAAAGATATCACAATAGCTGTTTACAGTAAACGTTTTAAAAAAACAAAGGTATAATTGCATATTTTCTCAAAATGTAACGTAATTGCCAAAGCATTTGCAAATTTGTCAAAAACTAAATGTAGATGATTAATTGCTACCTTAGTTATTTTTACACTTAAGTCAGAAACTTCTTACTTCGGTTTAATAAGTTAACTAGTTAGCCAAGTGGTTACCATGAAACCAATTTTTAACTAACAAATTTATTTGTAAATGCCTTGTAAATAATGATTCTATTCTTTGTAAAGCTGCTGTGCAATAATTTGTATACTATTCAAACGCATTTGAGAAATTTGATTATTTGTGATTCTATAGGCAGTTTTAAATTGATTACTTTGACTAGGTAGTAATTTGTGACCTGTGCTGGTAAAACAAGTTGGAATGTACACAGGCCAATTATGAGCTATAGACAAAACAAGTGAAAAATGTCAATTTTGGTCTTATATGAGGTCTTTACAAACCTGAACCTTTTAAAAGAGGTGAACCTTTTAAAATCTGCTTTTCGGTGACTGGTGCTTCAGACAGGTGTAGCTCATTCTTTTTATTAATTCTAACAAATCATACTACATCAATTTTAAGGTTATTAACAAAGAATGTGAAAACAACAAGAACTAATGTTCAAATTGTACAAATTTGCTCATTGTGATTTATTTTTCCAGCAGAGGTCAAATTTATTATTTCCTAAAAGGGTATGACAACAAGTAATTACGATAATTACAAGTAATTTTATGGAAATGCACTTATTTAATTTTATAGCTATATAACAGACTCCTGTAACAATGCAAATTATGCTTATTTAGACATTTAAGGAAAGTAAATTTGAGACTCAAACTCATGTTAACTTAATTAAAAAGTTGTATTATTTTTATAAGGTATTACATAAGCATAGAGTTACTGACAGACCCACATCAAACACTGAATGTTCCTATCAAGCAATTCGCATATATATATATATATATCTACCCTATGATTTAGCCATAGCACTCTGGGGTTGTGTAGTCACGATAGTGGAATTTCTAACTTCGATACAATACCTTGAAAAATATGGATATTCGATACCATTTTCAATACCACACGGAAAAACTGCCACAAGAGCTAACATGTACCATTGTATTTTTATTAACTAATGTTATCAAAGTTTAATAAATAATGTAACAAATGTATTGCTCAGTGGTGGTTAATACATTAACATGAATATGATGAACAGATTTTAATTTTGCATTCACATACATTCATTGATCAACGCACATGAATGAAGCGCTCTAGTAAACACGGATGCGCAAAGGTGCATCACATGCGAAAACAAACCTCACTGGAACGACATGAGGACACTCATATAAGCAACAATACTGGGAAATCTTGGTTAATATTTCAGTAATGTTAAAATGAGAGCAGTTACCAACCCCTCAAAACTCTTTATATAGGTCCGGGTGTCTGTCTTTCAGGGCTTTGCTAAATTAGTAGTGTTAGCACCTTTTGTTAGCACTGCTTTGTAACAACGCTTGCATATTGGCTTGCTTGTGTCTTTTGCCTTTCCGTGTTCGTATGCCTTAAATCTAAAATAGTTGCAGTCAGCACATCTGCTGTGTTTTTTCTCAACCAAAGCAGGTCGCGGCCCCGCACTCGCATCTTACTCACTAAAGCTATTTAACCGCAGCAAATGAGAGACAGGCACTGCGGTCACGTGTGCTGTGTCAACTCGCTGTTGGAGAGAAGGGAAAGAGTGAAAGTGCAAAAGCTAGACTGCTATCAGTAGCTGCGTTTACATGGACACTTTTTGTGTCAATCGGATTGAAATCGATCAGATTGATGAATCCAAGTGCAGTGTTTACATGAATACTTAATAAAGTAATCGGGTTGATGTGCGCGTTTACATGACACGCTTAGAATAGATTTGATCTTTTGACATGCGCACAGTACACGAATACACGTTTCCCGCCATACCATACTAGCAGTCACTCTGTTGCCATTGCTTCTTTTTATGCTTTTTCAAAGCACAATTTACATTTAAAACACTGAGCAACATCGTGGTTTAAACCATCCAGTTTTGCGTCGCCAACAACAGCCGTGCGCCACACGTCGTTACGCAATTTGGACGTCATTGCACATGCGCAGCGCTTTCTAGCTTCATTTTCAATCTTTACATGTTCTCTCGATCGGATTAGAAAAGGTTTAAACCACCACAATCTGATTAAAATTTTGACCGGATCTGGCAAATTCAGTCCGATTGATGTGTTTACATGTGACTTTTTAATCTGATTTTGATTGTAGTCCTATTACGATCGGATTATTAGGGTCCATGTAAACGCAGCTACTGTATCGGTACTTCGGGAAGTGAGTATTGGTACCGTTTCATGTATTGGTACCGTTTCATGTATTGGTACCGTTTCATGTATTGGTATCGATATTTATCGAAATATCGACATTTTTGACAACACTACTCTGGTGTGAACCTAAAATTCTGTCTGGACCCATCTGGCCAACCCATTAAAATGGTGGAGGCACCACTGCATCATTGTGACTAGTAGGGTTGCACGGTTTACCGGTACTACGGCAGTATTGCGATACTAAGGTTCCAAAATACTAGCGGTGCCACTGTATTTTTAAACGGTAGTATCGTCATTGCGGTTCTAGCGTAAGTAATGTTGTATGTGTCCTGTGGTGCAGTTGTTAAAATGTGCCTGCAAATAAATAATATAGCGTCTTTTTTGTTCTATCGTCTTTCTGCGTGCCCTTGAAGTGCTCAAAATACTGTGCAGAAATCGCGCCTTATATGCCATATGTGGTATTGTGCGTTTT